>JASANE010005330.1:0-17161 GCA_030248225.1 Trileptium ribeirensis | reverse complement strand
ACTTGTAAATTACCGTTAGTGTACGTATCAATCGTTCTACTATATTGCTTAGTTCATTTTTAGCATGACATTATCCTTATTCTTTGCAATAGTCATATACTGAGCTGTTTACAAATTTTTACCGTTGTCGTTTGAAAGTTATCGGTTTAGATTCTCAAATACCGTTTCAAGCCGTTAAGGTTGTTGCCGTCTTGTTCTTGACGGAACGACCCATGCAGACTTGGAAAAACAGTCAATTACAACAACAAGTACCTAAAATCGTTGTAAGTTGACAGATTGGACATGTCTGCCATATCAGCCTGGTATAAATCGCCTATTCCTTTGACAGACAATATGCCGTCGCTTAAAGCGTAGCCTTCGAGGTTTGTGGAGGGTGTACGTTTCCTGACCTCGAAGCCATTCCTTAACATCTCTAAGTCTCACCTTGTAACCAAGTTTCCGCGCTTCCTTGTAAACCTTTGGTGCCGTAGAAAACCCAGCAACGTTAGTTGCGTCGAAATAAATCGCTTTAAGCTGGTCATCCATGAATATCCAGAATAAGAAGACTGAAAGCTTTTAAGACCTGCACGTTTAACATCCGTACGATGCGCCAGGTTGTTCCTATTGCTCGAAACAATACTGAAGACAACGTACCGTTCATGCCTTTATTAAATAGTTTGACATATATAGTGATGAGAAAATGTACAGCAATGAATACAAATACATAGTATTAAAGACAAATGTACACTGTCAACGAATACAAACAATGACGAAAATATATGGTTAATGAACTCACATAGTAACTGATTACAAACTTCCATATTTCTCATTACACATATCACGAAGCAAATTAATAAACTGAGCATCACTAATACTATAATGTCCATATGCATACGAAGTCACACCATCGTTCAAAATGTATCTTTTGTCATCATATGGCGATAAGCTCGTTTTGTTCGAAGCCACTGTATTCATAACATGTTTTGTTGATCTAATTAAGTTCATTTGATGGTACATCTTGTTGCTGTTGAATAGCGTATCCACATGGTTCTGATGCTTGATTTCGTTCCTAACCACCATTTTCTTTATTCCCTTCGCCCTTTTCTTTTCCACACCGCCACACTTGACACTATACATCTTTGAGCGAAGTCCCACGAATTCCTCAATTGGTTTGCCCGCCGTTCCGTCCTTCATCTTCCCGAGGACCTTCTTATTTATTGCCGAATGGAGAGGGTGATCGATTGGGTAATCGCTGGATTCGTAAAATGATGTATTCCGTGCTATATCTTCATAAACGTTGTTGGTGTTGACTTTGTAACAAAGGGAATTGGTATCCGTGAAAAGTAGGGTACACCGGTTGCCGTATAGAGTCTTCATGTAGCTATAATAAAACTCATACAAAGACTTTTCGATAGATTCCGCACAGTGAAGCCAACGTAGATAGGTTTGCATAATTTGGTTGATTTCCGGTGCATCTTGACTGCTACGAGGTTTTCATTGAATATTGAAGACATGGAGTAGCGGGGATTAGCAACCAACTTGGTGTACTTACACTCTCGGGTAACCAATTTAATGTCAACAAATGCCCGCACATTTTCCATCGTTTTGCCGAAAACTGCATTGTTAAGTAGCTTATATAGATGTTTCTCAAAGTCACTACTAGCGTTCTTCCTCATCTCGGTGTTGAATGTAATATATGGTTCCATCCACGCACTCTGGCAGAATGAAACCACCCGGTGAACTTTTTGCAGTTTCATGCCGAGACGAAGGTATTATTGAAGGCTGCGTAAATGTAGCTTGTACCCTCGTTTGTTATTGAGATTTGGTGCCAACTTTTCGACCACCGTATTGCTGATATTGAGTGATTCTTTGATATGGGTTGAGTATTCTGACAATTTATCATTGGTGATCTGCAGCTTCTCTGGTGCAAGAGGATAATCGTTATGAAGATCATGTAGATGTTCGGATTATTGAGGTCGACCTCCAATACATCACCAACATCACCATTCTATCTCATATCCGACCAATTAATCTGTCCAATTTCCTTTTCCAACAACCATTTGAATGAGTGACATGGTAATTTTTGAACCATAGACCAACCATAGAGGTTGTTTGCATCGAGGTACATTATATACGTAGTTGGTTGAGTGTTGTCGAAGCCTTCGATATAGTGTTTATTTGTCTTTGCGTATCTATGTGATATAACCGACGTTCCTCCACGAATCCCTTCCTCGAAGAACGAGTACACATATGCATCACTTATGAGATCCAACTTGAGGCCGGTGAACTTGAGACACGCGTCCCATGTGAAGCTCGGTAATGTGATGTAATGCACGGGGTCGAGTTGGTATTTGATGAGCCCGAAAGATCGGAAGTTCTCGAAGACGTCGCATAAAAGTAATATATCTGTTTTGACATAGAGATCTTGATATTCACCGATATCTTGTATATCCATATTCCACCACACCGCCTTCGCGTGTGCATAATCATCATCGGTGATCCCACATTGGTTGAGCGACGAAAAGAATGATGGCTGTGGGGGAAGCTGTCGTTCATTAAACCGTTCAATTCCATCCATATATTCATATGGGTATACCAACTTACGAAGCATTATGTCATCGTTATCCCCGAACACCTTTTCCATAGCTTTGAAATTGCCTTTACCATTGTTCTTGAGATTATCCACAAGCGTTTCGAGAGATGATGGGAGAAACTGTACCGTGTCGATAAACCGAAATTTCCACCCGATCTCATCCTCCTGGTCTTCGTCGTCGTCGTTACCCAAAATAAAATCGATACCATCTACCTGCTCATCCCACGGTTCCTCATCATCATCATCGCCGCCAACTGCCTCTTCGATGATAAATGGGTTCCCACGATCACCACCAGGTTGGTTCTTTTTCGATTTCTGTTTGATCGAGAAAGTCATATAGTCTTCCATCCCTTTTGCTATGCATTCGATTTCGAGACCCTCTGCCTTCCATATAACACCAAATTCCTGCATTATAAGGTGACCATCATATCGGCGGAGGTTGTGAAAAAGCACCGTAACGTCGCAACTGAGCCGGTATCCCACGTTGCACTTGAAATGAGCTGCACCCCGGTAGCGACCGCATAAATGACAATGACCCTTCGCCTTATCGTGCTTTTTCAAATAACCACCGCATACATAACAGCGTGTTGCCTTTTGGAAGTCGATCCTATCCTTATCCGTCATACCTATCGGTTTCTGGTTCGCCATATGATTTTGTTGGTATTGCTTTGATAGCCCTATGATATTAAATAGGAATTTCTTGACTGCGTCGTCTCCGCGATATAATAGGGTTTCCGACCTGAATCTTGTCGTTTCAGCACCCGAAAACTTCGACCAATCCATAACCACACGGGGTATGCTGTTGATAAATATTGGTGCATGACATCATTTTCGACGGTTGACATGTATCCACTTTTTGAAGTAGACACTCAAAGTCCGCATATATGACGTAGGATGCCCGCTGCATACGGTGTAGATTGCTAAATTGAAGTGTTGAACCGGGAGAGGGTACACTAATGCTTGTGGTTTATTGTTGCGACATTGTTGAACGTGTTCCTGCTGTTGTTGTTTGCTGTAGCATGGTAGGAGACATTTGTCGCAAAAGTATTTTCTCCGGTGACCTTGCCTTTGATCGAACAATAGTGCGTCCAAACTTCGTATGAGACAATAATGTTGTTTATGTAATAGCAAATGAATATATTGTTCATGATTAGTTGACGAAATGTACAAGGGAAAAACGATGCGGTCTTCCTCGACGCCGTATACATTGATCTCCATATTGTTTTGTTGTTCAAACTGGGGAACATCCTGTATTTTAACACGGTAATCGACGCCGCTCATATTGAGTTCCTCTTTGTGGGATTCGTAGTTGCTGACGCGTTCTTGGTGTTGCTTTCGATCTATAGGGTGTAGTGCCGCCAATATTGACCATAGAATACATTTGTTGTCGTCGTTTTGAACGTTAAGTACCGCATGTTTATTTCGAATCGACTGCGGTAAATCCTTGCACGATGATCCTCGCAGCGGTCGGTATGCTCATATGCAGATCTGCATGCCGCACCTCTTGCAGAACCCAACCGGAACCGCGTGCTTCGAATTCCTCGAACTTTTTGACCAATTAGTTGAAGACGTCGGTAACTTCGTTGGAAACATTCGAGCGTGGAAGAATGATCCGCGCTTTACAGCTAAAATGAGCCGTAAGTTGTGAACCATCCAATTTTTTTAGTGTGTACTAGACATCAATCCATAATTTGATGCCTCGATCCGTCTCGCGTTGAAGAAGTCCTGAGACCAACGGACGAGCTTTTTGATGAATTCATTGAGATCTGCGAATTGTTCATTCGGTAGAATGTAGTAGCTCCTCAAGTAACCCTTAAGAGCCTTAATCCCTCAGAGGAGACGCATTGATTGATGGTGATCTACGATCTCCGCCTTTCGTTTGAGTCCATGATGACTGACGGTTGCAAAATCATCGAAACGTTGCCGTTTTATTGAGGGTTCATCGTTGTCAATGATGCCTTGAGCGAGGTCCTTGATGAGATCGAGGTCTTCCCCGGTTGTTGAAGCCAATGATGCTGTCCATGTTGTTGTGGTCGTTGTCATTGTTGGTATGGTTGTTGTTACCACTGATGCCATTTCTTGATGGTTAATGCCGCTTGACTGTAGGGGTGAGCCTTTGTCACCTGACGTTGAAGATTGTCAGCGCGGGTAAATGATATCCCGCAAATATTGCATTCCAACCGGACGTTGTTGTGTGTAGATCGCTTATGACGAGCCATGTGATCGCGACGACTGAATTGTTTATTACATATATCGCATTCGAATACCATTGCTTTTAAGAAATTTGTACTGTTGTATTAATAGGTTACTATTGTATTATTAAATATACTAATACTTTGTTAGATTGTTAGGAATGAATTCGTATAGCAGCTCTGAAAATAATGACAACACAACCGTTAGCCACGACTGAACTGACTGAATGAGGAAGAGTGAAGATCCTGCTGCTTATATACAGGGGAATTTGGCATGGTGCCAATAAGAACCCACACCAGCCCACTGATTGGTTAGTTTCCCGGAGCGTGGTGGTAGTATGAAATGCGTAATTTTGATTGGTTAGACATGACCCAGATGAGACCAGTGATATGTCGAGAAATATATTGGTATTTGGAAATATCCACCAATGAAACGTCATTTCTGGACCCATCAGTAAATTTATTACCCGGAAAATATAGGTTATCGGAAAACCTTGATATCATGTGAACCACAATGAAGATACTCCGATCATATCACCATACATATCATCATAGCGTATGATATAATTATATATTCTATAATGTATTCTTTGAACTATATTTAGTGATGTTTCGACGAATACCGGTGGTTGACCTTTAGTTTTTACATATAACGTCTAAATTCCTGCATCTGATATAGCTATATGACCAGTGTTCATAAGGTGTTACAGTGAATACTTCATAAAAGTTGATCTTATATACTGCAATGAGAATAATAGCTTATTTAAATCTCAGGGAGTATTTACAAATGGCACCGCAATAAGGACAACCTATAAATCACAGTAGTACAATAACTAATTTACAGCAGAATTTCTGTTTCACTTAGAGATGGGTCATCAGACAATTATGCAGAAGCAACAGCGGCAACATCATTATTCCACCTTACCCACAAAACGAAGCTGCATATAACCAAACTCATCATTGCATTCAGTTCTCAACACATGTAATAATTTCCGACGACCATATAAAAACAGACTCGTAATCTTACCGACATCTGACTTTTATATTGGTTTTGTTACATAAATTAAAAGTGACGCCATTTTCCAACTGTTACTATTCCCAGTTCGCGTCATCAATTGATTTCATCATCTCGCAGAACCCCATTAACATTCGTATTAAATTCATATTTGTGTTAAATGCGATAAATGAGCCACAGTTTTTATCGAGCTGGCTAAAGTAAGAACCACATACTGTTATTTGCATATACACAACCACGTAATCGTTCTATGTTAAAATGACAGTCTGAAGTGATTGTTCGCTATATAATATTCAATACATATCAGTAACGCATCCAAAGGGGGCACCCCACATGATGTTTTAATTTTAAGCGCAAAATAAAATCTTATGATATAACCAACCCATATCCTCTATCAATCCCCCTCCCCGCCCCACTATCTTACAGTCGCCGCTTGTACATGTACATAACATAAATAATCACACGCAGGAACCACGATTATAAACAACTTATAAACAGCGAGCCCTACACATTTGTCGATATATTTTTATATAGCAGCAGGCACAATCGTTATATCTCAAATAAAAGCTGTAGATATACATATTTTAGACGTATATATATGGTGTATTGGATAACTTTTAAAATTTATATTATATTGTAAATATGTATTTACATCTATTATTTATACCACACATGTCTGCACATTATATTATATATAATATTCCTGTATTTATTTCCAAGGTCGTTATTTTTAATGTACACAACACACAACAAATTGACATATGCTGACACGCGTCATCTATGACTAATCACAGGATCACATACACCTATTTCGAAATCATCCCTCCTCTGGGAGGGGGGGGGGCAAAACGCACATTTTATATCTAATCCTAGCGCATATACTAAAATCAAGTCTAGGGGACTTTAGCCTCCTGAACCCTCCCCCCCGCACTTATTTATTTTTAACGATATGTGACGCCCCTCAGTTTTACTTGGACCAAGTTATTCATTATATACAATACAGCGAAGTAGCATTTGAAGTTTCCTAAAGCGGCGCATAATTGCATCTATTCGTCTTTTGGTAGCATAAGCCTTCATCAGATTGATTTTTTATTCGTGGGGGACAAAATGTTTGTCTTGACGCGAAATGGAGCTTGTTTTAAACTTATATTCCTGGCCCCATATGTTGACATATTGTCAATTGCAAAACCCAATTTTCAAAGTTTTACGTTACAGAACTCGTAAATTTGCTAATTTTCATTCAACGTCTGTCAGTCCTGTACAGCTTCACATGTTTTTATATATAGGGTTATGAAAGCCTTTGTTCCATCAGTTCAGCCATAAGATTCAAATTCTTTGAATTTTATCAAAACTTATGCGCGACTAAACTTTATGTGACCCGCTAACCATCCTATTTTGCAATTTCCGATGTGAAATCCACATCCATGGTTGCGGAACAAATGGGATATTCCATTCGGTTCATTGCGAGGGCAGACTTACACATTAGCATTTGGGTTATGACAGTTTAGTAACATTATATAGCGTTAAAATGGGATTAGTCCCTATTCGCGAACCAATTTAGTACAACTTTGACGGAATAAACGTACCGGCCATATTATTTATCAATTAGTGTTCGCGAACAAAAGCCTTGTTAATTCAAATTAAGCCTGCAAAATTAAGTTCACGAACAAATATAATATTCGCGAACAAAATGGTAGTTTTTCACCGACTAGAAAATGTTCAGTGAATAATTAAAAACAAGATAGGATGGTCAGCGGGGTCATTTTAAGTTTAGTTCAGCATTAGCCACAGAAATTTAATGGTCCATGTTTTGATTTCCAACATTCCGAGACACTACTGCTTTACGTAATTTAATTTATAAAAATATATTTAATATTTTCAAGGAGTCTCTACGGTAGTTGGTATCTAACTACTATGATATCGCATACTATAAAGCATAGGTAGAATCATGCTTTAATAGTGCCGATTTGCATGGTCTCGGCTTATTTCAGTTAAAGCCATAAATGCTAATAGTGCCTTAGAACTTTTGAATTGAGACTTGCTATAGAGGTGAAAATTTACGCCCTACGCTCGGCTTTTTGAGCTGAACCTGCAATGATGCAAAAAGAGCGATCCGACCCAGAGCACAATATCTGTCTCTGGGAGCCGAACTTAGCCTAGTGTAGTTGGAAAAGTTGGGGTCGGCAATTAAAAGCTCTGTTCAAAAACAGCAAATAATTGCAACTAGTACATAGTACAATAGTCAACCAACAGCAAGAACACCCTACATTACCGCGATTGTGCTATTATAAATGTAACAGGACCGTTCCGGCCCCGTTACGAGTGTTTTCAGGATTCCCACACCCAAAATTGTATTGGAACGCGCTGACACTGGATCTCATTCGTACATAAAGAATGCTGTATTTTAACCGTAAATCGCTTTGAATAAAAATGTCGTCTTTTATCAGTGAATTGTTTGTAACCGCAAATCGCTTTGAACAAAATGTCGTCTTTTATCAGTGAATCGTTTTTACCGTTAATCGCTTAGAATAAAAATGTCGTATTTTATCAATAAATCGTTTTAACCGTAAATTGCTTTGTATAAAAATGTCGTTTATTATCAGCGAAGCGTTTTAACCGTAAATTGCTTTGTATAAAATGTCGTTTATTATTAGTGAATCGTTTTAACCGTAAATTGCTTTGTATAAAAATGTCGTATATTATCAGTGAATCGTTTTAACCGTAAATCGCTTTGTGTAAAAATGTCGTATATTATCAGTGAATTGTTTGTAACCGCAAATCGCTTTGAACAAAATGTCGTCTTTTATAAGTGAATCGTTTTTACCGTTAATCGCTTAGAATAAAAATGTCGTATTTTATCAGTAAATCGTTTTAACCGTAAATTGCTTTGTATAAAAATGTCGTTTATTATCAGCGAAGCGTTTTAACCGTAAATTGCTTTGTATAAAATGTCGTTTATTATTAGTCAATCGTTTTAACCGTAAATTGCTTTGTATAAAAATGTCGTATATTATCAGTGAATCGTTTTAACCGTAAATCGCTTTGTGTAAAAATGTCGTATATTATCAGTGAATTGTTTGTAACCGCAAATCGCTTTGAACAAAATGTCGTCTTTTATCAGTGAATCGTTTTTACCGTTAATCGCTTAGAATAAAAATGTCGTATTTTATCAGTAAATCGTTTTAACCGTAAATTGCTTTGTATAAAAATGTCGTTTATTATCAGTGAAGCGTTTTAACCGTATTTTGCTTTGTATAAAAATGTAGTTTATTATTAGTGAATCGTTTTAACCGTAAATTGCTTTGTATAAAAATGCCGTATATTATCAGTGAATCGTTTTAACCGTAAATCGCTTTGTGTAAAAATGTCGTATATTATCAGTGAATGGTTTTAACAGTAAATCGCTTTGTATAAAATGTCGTACATTATCAGTGAATCGTTTTAACAGTAAATCGCTTTGTATAAAAATGTCGTATATTATATTATCAGTGAATCGTTTTAACCGTAAATCGCTTCGTATAAAAAATGTCGTACACTATCAGGGAGTCGTTTTTAACTGAAAATCGCTTTGTATAAGATGCGTCAGTGAATCGTTTACAATTTGTCATGTACAGAATTCTCTCCGGGACGAGTGTTGCGAGCCAAACGAACCAGGGAAAACCCAAGCAGTTTCAACCAATGTGAGAAGCTGAACATGGAACCCGTACCGATAGAAAAAGGAATCACGCCGAACCCTAAACCAGTCGCCACTATACGCTAAAGCTTTGACGGTTATGACCGTGCAGGAATAGGAGGCCCCTGGCTGCACATTCAAGTTAGCAAGCTTATTAAGACAGAAATCAAAAATATCAAATTTACCTAGTTGTAGCTATATACTAGGCTATGGTCAAGAGAAATTACAATTCGCAACCAACTAAATTCACACGTGTGGTAGCTTTTGATCCTACAAAGAGCGACGGATACCGGGTTAATTTGATGGCCCGCACCCGTCTAGTACTGTATTGTCCGCGGAATAACCGGAGCATGTGGGTAGAACATTTTGAGGACTACTGTTGGACATTAAAATCGCCCCGGACAATGCCTGAATCTCGCTCGTAACGTACAAAGACAACCGCTAATCACACTAAGTTAGGTTGTCGAAGCAGAATCAGGACTATTACTTTCCAGATATTTGGAACATACTATATATATATGTGTGTATGTGCCCCTTAGCCGACTGCGTACGATCTCAAAAAACCCTGTGCCTTCCCGCGCAACCGTGAACGCCCCTGTGCATATTTCAGGTAAAACCGCCCTTTTCTTATTACCCCGCAGTAACATATGACTGATGCAAGCCCTCGCCCTCCTACATCCTCGTGATCCCACCCCATTCTTGAACCGGTGCATGCGACCCCTCGTTTGGTTTACCGTGACTATACAAATCCAACGATGTGCGCCGCACCACGTCCGAATCTACGTTCACTCGTGGTAGTAACTCAAAGGTGCCTCAATCCCTGTTATCAACCACTAGTGGGCACCGATAATTTGAGATTTTCTCTCAGCCTCAAAATGGGCGAACCGCCCCTGGTTGTGTTCATTTCGTCAAGACATCTCCAAAAATACCCGGCGGGTCTCTGGCCGACGCCCCGTTAGCCCAGGACAGCCGACGAAAGGTTCCCACCATTGTCGTCTCTCTCCCTAAATGTTATGATTTTAGTACTCTCCTAACTCCTGCCGCTCCGACAGGGATATCATACCTCATTCGAATCTCCACCTGATGGTGAGCCCAACGATACCCGGCGGGCGTCGCGCTGCCCAACTGTTAACGCAGGAGCGCCCGCTAAAGCCCCCCATACTTATATACATCGGAACCCATAGGTGGCCCTCCCCCCTCGTGTTTGGTATCGATCGGCCCCATTTTTCGTCCTGCGACCGAATCTCACCCCAGCCCCACGAGATTCCCTTTGCCCCGCTTCCCTTCCCACGCCTTCTTCGTGTCCTCGCGGTCCTTTTGTCTTCTTGTCCTTGCTCTTTCTCTAACCGACTTCTTTGGTCGGTTGCTTTTGTTGTTGTTGTTGTTGTTGTGGCCGTGTTGTGTGTGTGTTTCTGTTGTGCACTTGAGCGACCTCTCTGTCGCTCAGGTCGCCGTTATGTCTAGTGTGTGTTCGTGTATGCATGTGTGTATGCATGTAATTATGGTTATGTGTATGTATATATGTATATATATAAGGACATAACATAAAACGGACGGACGAGGACAAAACGTACAAATCTCGCTTAAAATTGATAGTTTTTCGGACGGACTGGACATGGACGTTCGGACAGGACGGGGATGCGTTTAAGGCCCTCCCGTGGGTTTATGGGGCCGCAGATTAGGACCACCATCCCGCTAGGAGTCCCCTGGAGGATGTTCTACCTCCAGCCTCGAACTGGGTCGTTTCCAGTCATTGGTACCCCCTGGGACGTGCGGGAACCAGATAAATCAGCTAGAAATCATGATTGAAATTGGTTTTCTCGACATTTTGGGGTGTCCTCGCGACTGGGGTCACCTTCCACAACGAAATTAACTCGAATCGACGAGCGGCACATCACGACCACAAAGAAGATGTCGTTGTTTGCCGACCCAATTAAGGAAGGAAAGCTTAAACAATCCAAAAGAAAAGACAGATTGCAACTTTTGAGGACATTACGGGAAATTGTGTGGTGATCCAACCATCTTGAGAGGTTGGACGTGACACTCGAAAATTGTGAATCAGTTGGACTTCGGCAGCACGGAGTTCGGTTGACTCTACTGACCGGCTCCGACGCATTTTCCTTATTGTTTTAACTATCGGTTTAATGCTTTCCAGTGTTTTCCTTTTTCGTTTACGATTGGATTCGACGGTCGGAGACCCGCTTGGACCACTTTGGCCTTGCGGTAGGGGACTAGCATTTGCCGTTCCGGATCAAATATTGTAAGTCAGGAGAACAAAGTGCATGGGTTTAGCTTCAAAGCATATAACAGTGACAGACCATTCGGCGTGCGAAAATTTGCATGATAGTAGCACGAACCTTCTCCTTGTAGGGTGATTTGACAGTGATCATCGAGCGCCCCACCTTCCCACTGACTGGCTACGCTGTTTAAATTTCTTGACTAACCTTCCTGCGTCGAGTCCCGTTTTAGGCGTTTTAGGGATTGCACGGAATTGCTGTAGAGCATAGGACAAATGGCCGAAGTCCGTCTGATTCCCCATGGTCTTAGGTAGGGCACATAAAATGGACGCCTCTCGTCCAGATTTTACATGACTTGTCACTCTTGAGTTAGGGCTGTTGAATTTTCCTTGAGCCGATCACAGTAAAATTTCCCAACGAAACTATATGGACTTTCTGGCTTGTTCAGTGGTTCGCTATTATGGTTTACAAATTTACAGTTTAGTTGATCGCTCGATGCTCATGCCGTGTTTGAGCTCGAACAGTCTTAGTAGTTAGGGACGCAAGACTAGCCTCCGTCGGGCTTTAGGAAGCCCTTAAAATTTCTTTTATTCTGCTGAGCTAACAAAATTTAGGGGACACAAAAGACGAATAAATTCTACGCATTGAAGCTTGAGCTTAAGGTGTTTGCTGTTTACGCGAAATACTGTCTAGGGATTGATTGCTTAACCCTGGTTTTAGAGCGTTTACTTGAATCTGGTAGGGATTTTATTCGAACACAAACCTCATCAGGACGACTGACCGGAGAAATACTAGATGACTATCCTGACCCCGTATGATCAAAAAAGAGAGCTGGAGGAACAAGTCCCCCTGCCGTTCAAAATTCCGTCGACCCCGTTTGGTGCGCGAACGCTTCGTTTGGTGGTGATCCACTAGCTTCAGGCTCCAAAAGACTACTCTCATAAAACCATTAAGTTTACCGGTGTTCACAGTTGTACAATGACAAGGTGTTTTCTAGAGACCAATGTCCAAAAAACAAACATCGTTAAATTAACTGATAGCAGGACCTTGCGCCATAATTAGTGAGTGCCCTTGCGGGAGAAACCCTTTGTGCTCCCGCCGCCTAAAATAGAAAACATTTATTCCCCGCCCCAATAAAGAAAACTAGCGGACTCGCCTCGGCCATTTGGGCCCCACACTGAGCGGGTGCAAAACCCCGTTTTCTTTTTGAAGCGAGTTGATCGCTGAGTTTAGCTCGATTTCACTATTTACCCTGAGTTGCCCGATAGGCTATATATCGAGCATGACCATGCTTTTAGTTTTGGTTTGAGTAGTTCTCTGTTTTGCCCTGTAGAAGATTCAATGCTGCACGGGGAAATTAAGCCCGCTGCAGAATCCTATGTATTAACCATTCAGCACACACCCATGGTAACATCGACTATTATGTCGATGTTAATGCAACTGCACTACAGTGCAGTTGAGACACTGCAACAATGCAGTGTACAAAGAAAATACCTCTGATAGGGAGAGGCAACGAGAAAACACCCAGCTAGAAAAGAGAAGACGTAGACGCGTCCAGGGCCGACCGCGCTGTGCCCCGGTGTCTTAAAACGACCCTAAGGTTAGGAAATAAGATCGGAAACCGATCGGCAGGGCGCACGCCGATCGTCTGTCGCGCCCCCACCGTGCCTACTACAAAACCGGCCGAGGAGCCGAGATAAACGACTACATACTCAGGCTCGCCCCTGGGGGCGGCCCAGAGATTGTTAAGGAAATCGCCTAGTGCTGTTTTCACGCTGCGACCAACCCCCCCCCACCGCTCCGAATTGGATAAATCATTCCCCTCCTCTTCTCTCACTCTCCCGTTCGGCCAGTCGTACCTTTGATAGACAAATTTACCTGAGACGATAGCGCAAATCAATCTGTAGGCATAACGGTCGGATTTACTTCGAGTAACAACCGGACCATATTATTTTTGGTGTGGCTAGAGTAGAGCTTGCATGATCAAACCCCGTCTCCATTCTTTCCCTTAACCTAGTCTAATGTCCGTCACCGTATGTCTGAGGTGGTATATTAAGGAGCATTTTCTGACGCACTCTAGGGCCCCTCCTTGCTGTGCCCCATAGCTGAAACAATCGCTAGAATTGAGACGCAGCAGGAATAACCGCCCCTAGTTCGCGCACGCGCGGGTATCTGCACGCTCCGTCCCAGTGTTTTTCCTTTTGTACCCTGTGCCCTTCAGCTTGTTGAGCTGGAACGACAACAGCGAGTTAATACTAAGCTTCCCGACTAGATTCACCTTGTCCGTCTCTCTAGCCGATAGGAAACACTCGTCCCAACCATAAACGTTGATCGTTTAAATAAATTTTCTATCATGAGCACCGAGTACAGCCTTGCTTAACACCGAGACGATAGGGGTTTTACTGGTTTGTCCGCTCGGACGAGCAGGCGATACCCGCCACGGCTTCAGGGCGAGATTGTTCCAAGCACTGGCGCGCATGGCCTTCTGGTATGTTTATTTTCGTTTTCTTGCTGGAACCAAGGAATGAAATAATAGGAGTACACGAACAAAATTCAACACGTTCATGGTACCGACTCAAAAATTTCACTAGGGATGCTCCTATATTCTTTGCTCAAATTAAACCGAAATTATCATAGTCGTTCCCAAGATTAAATTTATCAGAAAAAGGCCGATCACGCCATTGATCATCCGACGTTAAACTACTTTCAGGGCTTCTCGGAACCCTGTGGGGGCCACATAGGATAAAGTGCTCTAGCACGGAGCATATCAAGATCTTAATTAGGCAAATCAACTTGAGCTTCAATTTTCTAGGGCAATTTTCAGTTTTTACCTCAGTTTTTAACACAACTAAGTTGAACTAAACAATTTCCGATGAGCCTAAGATAGGGAATAACGGCTAAGCTCCATGGCCTGGGAGCAGGTGTCGGTGCTAGCCTCCCTGGGGACCTCAGAAATCATACCAAAAAACTAGACGCGTGCGCAACCAATCGGGCGGTGTCCGAACACACCCCGTGAAGCGCGCCTGCTGCCTGCTAAGCTCCGTAGCTTCCTGGGTCTGACCAAGAATAGGGTTAAATTTAGCATCCACGGTCCGCCCTTGAGGTTACGATAGCCCGGATCGTATGGGCATGGTGTTAGGAAGTTGCGCCATGCAGCTGCGTCCCGTTATTACATAAAAGCTCTAAAACCTATTACATATAGTTTCTTAAATGGTTTGTATATTATATGTTCTCTCTAATATTATCGCATTGCAAACTTTATTACTAAGAGTACTTAAGAGCCGAGCCGAGTCCAGTATTTATCAGAAAAACTGAGGGAGCAGGACACGATTTATGAAGAGCTCGTCATGTCAGGGCTCGAAAATCCGTCTGTTTATCACCTGCAACGTGCTAGCTAATCCTGACAGCATAAATTTTACTGGTTTTCTTCAATTTCTAATATGATCCATGCTGCTGCTGTCTTAATGTTATCACAGTTTTTTATTATAACTTGTTCCGGTTTTCAAGAAACGCTAACATTGCGTGTTTCTTTAAGGAACCAAACGACAGGTCCGAAATAGCATCGTAGCTGGCGTAAGGAGCAACAGCTTTTATATCCATATAAACGAAACATACATGTCGTTATGTACAGTAGTTAGAAAACAAAATAGCAAATTTAGAAGTTTTAAAAGGCACAGGTGTGGAAATAGGATTTTTTGGCGACAATAGGTTAAGATGCACAGCTAGAAACCTAACTCTGAAATGCGCTGCATTTCGCGTCAAGACAAAAATTTAGAGACTTCGCCGACATTAATTCGGCCAGCCGTTGTATTTGTATCAACGAATTTATCGCAATTAAATTTTGTAAGCGGCGGAAAATCAACTCATGGGACCATTACTATGTAATTTCAAACTCCCGAAATTTAAAGTAGTAATCTACAGGTTGACCTAACTACTTACACCTAACCTTGGGGTAATTAAATCCTTTTCAGTTTATGCTAACTCCCCATCCATGCTTACATCTTCGATCCCTTCGGGCAGCACCAACTGAACCCATTCGCGTGCCACTGGAGGACGACGTGGATTCCTCCTAGCATCACCCGATCATCAGTTCTTCGCGCGAACAGAAAAACAATTCAGGATTCCAGCTAGTGTGTACACGGAGACCAGCCAACAGAGTTTGCCCAACTCCGCGGTGTCGAAGTCTGACTGATTCGAAGACTTTGGGTGTCAATCGCAAACCCGAAATTTTATGCAACATTTTAGCATAGCACTTTTTTGCGTCTTTTTTGAATTTTCTTTCCGACGTCCAATCGGAAGTTTGAAAACTTTAAAGTTGACAGGTTACGTAAACCCGTGCTTTTCTTAGAGAGAGCCGAAAACAATGGAGAGCCATCTGCTAATTCGGCTCCGTAGTTAAACTTTTCTAGAAGGTTTTCCTTTGTTTCTTAAAGCCAAAGTAGCCTGTTTACGTCTGGAAGTGAGACAATCTTCAAATAAATAAACTTAATCCAACATTATTTGCAAGATAATAATTACTAAATTTATTAGAATAATAACTTTTAATTGATCCTAAATTAAATCCTTAAATATATACTTTATACCCACACACAAAGTTTGTTTTATTACTCTGTGTGTCCTGATACAATAGAGTCGTTGTTCAATGTGTTGACATTTCGATCGCTCACTGCATTATTTGCAAGCGATGCGGTAACGTTGTACGGCGCGTCTGCAAAGAATATAGAGTAACCATCGCCCAACCAACCCGATTGGTGGTATTTATATTTACGTTACTATATACATCATCTACAATTTCATTTCAATACTAATCCAAATGCTTGTCCCGACAATCCGAAAACGCCCCGTCGCACTCAAGGTCATTTCCGTATAATTGGTTTGTTTACGTGAGATCTGGTAAACCGATTGACTGAACGTTTTCGTGGTTCCAAATATAAAGCATGGCATCGTCACACGGAGTTGACTCGATCAGGTTCATTTGCCGCCGGATTACTGTCCGTGACTTCCACAGCGTTCATGTAATCGTCGAATAGTCGTCCTCGTTTTCGCAAATTGGTTCGTCAACAGTAGCAAGAGCGTTCACACGTCCGGTTTGTTCGCCAAACGCTAGCTTGCGCTGGTACGTTCCCAACACACAGCTTAATATATCCAAGCGATGGTTGGCGGCTGGGCTAAGCTACTTTGTTGATTTACCTCGCGAGACATTACAATTTATTTGATTGCAACGCCGGGACACGGCACCGTTCCACTGGTCTCTATCACCTCTCACCATATTACGGCTGTGTTGGTGTGCAGCTTCCATACCTCGGTATTACTGAGAAGGTACGTTCCGCAATTGTTGTGACCCGTTGGCCTGCATCGGCCAAGCGTTAAAATTGCCAAACGACGAGCTAAAGATATTATCATTATATCCGTGGCTTCCACTAGAATACCTTTGAAGTGGTTGGTTAAATCGATAAGGCGAGCGATTTAGTC
>JASANE010005329.1:0-37792 GCA_030248225.1 Trileptium ribeirensis | reverse complement strand
AGTTTGTTGAGCCAGTACTATATAATTGAGGGTTATATATAAAATATTAGCGAAAGAAAAATTCGGCCAAAAACTTCAACCAAGATGCCAGTGAGTTATGTAGAAGTCATGCCGATTATTTACACATTTGAGCTTGATGGATGTCGCTTACTGCGTATGACAATCCCAACGCGCCACGTCTTATCAAACATGATTCTTGCGAAAAGCTACAAACCTCAAGCGTTCTGCGACACGATCCGTCTGGCAGATGATATCATCAATTGTTCTAGAAACGAAACAAAACCATCCTACGTTCATTCATATAGGCTGATTGTGTTTAATATTCAAATTATGAACAAATTTCGATGCTTCCAACGGCGTAGTCCAGTTTACTTTTAGTAAGATTTCGCCTTCCTGCGCGTAATTATGCGCCAACTTTCGATACTAAAAATTCTACCTTTACTGCTTGTGCATTATTTACATCTTCTGACAACATTTATTCAATGAGGCTTCTTGCGCCAGGTACTATTACAACAACACATTAGCCACTTTGCATGACGTAAAAAGCAATAAGTCAGACATAAGTCTAAAATAGAGCCATTGTTCGACTGCTGATAAAAGTCTTAAGTATTATATGTTTAAAATATTACGAATGCTATGTCGTTATAGAACCAATATTTCAACTCTAATTGCACTCACAAGTCAACAGATTTTAATTGCTATTTTATGTCAATAAGACCTCGAGACACAGACCCTTGTGTCGAGAAGCCGACTGGAAATATACACTAACTCTTGATGAATCCAGTTAGAACCAGTGCCGCTATGAGGCTATGTGCTCAGCGCGAATCCGCGATCCATGGTTTGTCAACTTCCTTTCACTCAGCAAGTCATTCTGAACTTGTACAATCTCGTGAAAGCTTTCGCTCAGTGCAACCATAGGTCGATAGCTGAGGGACATCTATACTAACATCAGAAAGTTGCATTGTGCATAAGTTAAAAATCATAAATTTACCTAGACATCAATGTTGTTAGGTCACCGATTGAAGCTAAGCCGCAGATTTACTTTAGGGTCGCTTTACGGCCAACAGTGTCGCGATCTGCTACCCGCTAGATACAAAGAGACCCGTGACTGTACAAAGACTAAACGATTGGAATTAATAACGAAAGAGGTGAGCCTTTACGGGTCGCACGTTTTAAAGCTAAACTTCCGAGCTATATATGGTGTTAAAGAGCTTGCGCCAGTATCTAGATTATTTTCTACTTATACTTGATTTCACTGGGGCGGAGCACCAACCCGCCCCGCCCCCCCCCCCCCGCAGTCACCCAGACATAGACACGTCCTCGCTCTGATTTCTTTTTCATCATAGCATCTATGACAAATTTACTTCATTCATTGCGGGCGCCGTTAGGACTTCGCATATACTGGTAAAATATCGCGCTGAGGATTCAGTGAAACGATCGGTAAAGGGAACCTGAACTCTAAGATTTAGGTTTAATGAGTCGACAGTACCTCGTCGGAGGCTCAAATAAATTTACCGAAAGTCAACAAAGGTCAACCGGGTCATTCTACATTCCCCGAGCTATACGGGGCGCTTTGGATCTAGCGAATGTACCGACTCGACACCACCAGGCACAAAAGAACCCTACACTTAGTAGAGCTAATTTAGATGGTTATCACGAAGAGACGTGCTCCTTAACGTGCCGCACGTTTTAAGGATGCACGTCACAGCCAATTTCTCGGGATTGAGGGAGCCTGCGCAGAATTCTAAATTTTCCGCCAACGGTAATTGTTTATTTTGTAAAATTCAGCACATGAATTGCCCTTCGTTTGCCCGATCGTTGAACTGCTCCCTTCACAATTTTTGATCGTAAACAATTTAGTGAACCATGTTGTGCCGTTTGTTCAGAAATCTTCATCACCTAGATGTTTATATACAATCATCTGGTTATTCTGTATAGAACATTTTAAAACGCGTTTCAAGAAGGACCAAACTGATGGCATATGCTGGATGCATAATTGCCAAAAGTTTGCTTTACGTCTGAGAAACCTTCATCGGAGATTAGACTAAATTTATCCACGTTCATACGAGGGTCAGCAGGGCAATGTGCACTCGCTAAGCGCCCGTCTTAGGTCGTTTCGTGGTTGCTCATATTCCAACTCGACACTTCCAGTCATGAATAAGCCTCTACTCTACAGAGTGGGGAAACTACAGGGGAATTTCGAAAGAAACACTCCTTTGCGCGCCGCACATTTTAAAGGGCTTCAATGCTACTTCCGATGGTCAGGAGGCTTCGGTTATATCGAAATAATCGCCCAAGAGATAGATTTTTATTTGACGAACTAAATTTAATCACCGTTACCGGCTCTCATCCGATTCATCTGATTATAGCACTCGTCCACTGCTTCAGCACCCCGAGCATATACAAGTAAAAACACACAACTTCCATAATACTATATTTATTGGCTGTATTTCATTGTTGAAGGGATATAGGTATTTATTAAAGCACATTCTTGCCAATGGGCAGCAAGATTTGAAATTCGATGTTTTAATGATATTCTACGAACTAAATAGGGCCGACGCTAGTGTCAAAGTGGACCCTCCAAACTGTGTTGTAGTGCCCCAAAGGTATGGTATGATTGGCCCCTTCGAAACTATGGTGTGACGAAGCCCACGTTCCGTAGTATTTTATTTTCTGAAGGAATATACTGAAAAAATTATCTGGGAAAAATTCTAACACCAACCTGCTCGTAGTAAATAAAAAACCGTAATATTTATAGAGTTTATAACCCCAATTCGGTTGGGGTTATAAGAGTTGCAAACTTGAAAATATTGAACTTGTAACTGGTTGTGATTTTATGCGCCATGTGCTAGAAAAAAACTGTGTTGCGAGAGGCCCTTTGACATGTTAGTGTTGCCGAGTTAGAGTTACGGCGGTGGAGTTTGATGTTACCAAATTCATACATCCTCATAGTGGTATGGTGTTGCCCCATGAGGCTCCCCCCACAAGACCTCGGCTGCCTCATGACAGGTGATCTAACTACTCTGACGGCTATGTAACCACCAAACACCTAGGCGACGATAAATGGCGTTAAGGGGTTGCCCCCTGAAGCTCCGACCCCTCCCCGAGTCTTCGGCTACCCCCTGACGGCGCAGCAGGCGTCAATTAGAGTGCAGAAACACATAGGCAGCGAGGTCGCACCCCTCACCCGCACCATCCCTCCTCCCTCCGAGGTCCTGGCTATCAAGCATCCTTTGGGTTTCGAAACTCAGTCCATTTATGTATACGTCCCTAATAAGGAGCACACCCAAGTTATTTTAAGGTTTTAAAAGACAGTTAATATTTTCATAACCGTAAATTTTATTAATGACAATATAGGCAGACTGCATTGCAATTCCATTCAAGTTGTTCAAAGTTATTACTTTCAATATACACTATTAATGAATGAAATGAGGTCCAACACATTGGATTTTGATACACTACATGGCAGCCTGTGTCGATTATCTGTGGCCTGTTCCGATGAAAATGTACTACGAGTCGTCATTGATTTATTGTGTGATGTGGCGCCTGCAATATCTACGGATGAAGCTGCGTCTTTCCCAGCCACGCCCTTCATGGAACCGACAAATACTAACAAACACGACGGCAACCACGAGCCCAATTCAATCACGGCAAGAACACCAATGAACGCCTTTTCCCTGACGATACACAATGCATCGACGGATCGACCAACGATGGATACAGTCTGCTGCAGAGCCGCCTCCGGATTCGTTCATTGATGTGGCACATGCAACAACTATGGATGAAGCTGAGTCGTTCTCAGCCACGCCCTTCATGGAACCAACAAATACTAACAAAGACGACGGCAACCACAAGCTTAATTCAATCACGGCAAGAACGCCAATGAACGCCGGTTCCACGACGGCACACAATGCATCGACGGATCGACCAACGATGGATACAATCTGGTGCAGAGCCGTCGCCGGGTTCGTCCAGCAAACAAAGAAAATCACCCCGGTCCACTCTAAAAAAATCAATATATTTATTCGTGTTCGCATAGCATCGTCTTCTCAATCGCCGTGACCAGACATCAGGACGACCAGCTGACAACCACCAGCGAGCAAAACACTCAACACAACAGAACCTCTCAATTTCTAGCGGATCTCCATCAACCGATCTCATGGTAAAACCGCCTTCGCGCACTCATCTCTTCATCCGAGGTTTCAATCCGGTTTCGAGGAGTCCGATGCGATCAAGGTCCCAGCACGAAGTAGTCATGCTGCATTCCACGTCGTCATTACTCTTACTCTGGTGCCATCAGCTATTGAATGGTCCTTCTGGCCCGCTGGTGTCGAGTACCGACGATTCATTTTGGATGATGCTGCTCGATCTCAGCTGTATCTCACGCGAAGGAACCCTTCAACGACGACTGTAAAAAGCAATGTCGACCGGAATCGAATCAGTAACGGTACAGGCAATAGTGGTGCCTTGATTGCTGGCAACAACCTCGAATCCTACAGCACGAGTAATACAGTTGTTGCTGCCGGCTCGATCAACCACCCAACAACTGGAACGATAGCAAGTCAAGAATCTGTGACTGCCAGCCCTTTGGCACTCGTTGCTGGCACTTCAGAGGATATATTTTATCAGCATTCGACAAGATCACCATAATTCTACGGATCAAGCCAACACAGATTAGCAAAGGATCGCCCAGCAATAGAAACTATTGACTACCACGAAACAATACTTCCATTCACAAACATTAATCATCTGCCTTTGGACTGCGGAATGTCAGATAGATTTTCAAGAAATCAGCGGTATCCATGATGTAATAATTGCAAACAAATTACACTTGACGGACTTACACTAGCACTTACGGAAACTTGGATGCGTCGCAGTAGCTCAGTTGCTCTTCATGAATGTACTCCCGCTCACTTCTCAAATGCTGGGAAACCAATACAGACTGGTCGTGGAGGAGGTTTGGCCATAATCAGCAAGGGACTGTGCTGTTTCAGATCACCGTTGCATCATAAACAATACGAACTGTAACGTTAACAACACAAGGCAAACAATTACTATCGGAACTGGGCACTTATTGATGCTGATGCCTTTCAGGCTGCTATTTCTCAACTTTCGATGCGATTTCATGGATCTTTAGACGACCGAGTCAACTACTTTTATGATTGTTTTCCATTGCGTAAAGGCAACTGCCAATACAATCCAGAACAATACAAGATCGCCCTGGTTCACCTTGGTACGATAAGGAATGTCAACGAATAAAGACGTTGCGAACGTCGATCACAGTGTCAACTTGCCAGACAAAACTATGAAAACCAAAAGAAACTCCATCGACGTCTGTGTCAGCAAAGATTTAACAATCATTGGAAGATTAAAATAGATACAGTTAGCAACAATAAAAAATGGAACGTCATAAACGCTATGTTCAAACTGAAAAGTCAATCATCAGTGTCACCAGACCGCGTCGACGCATTTGCTAGTCATTTTCTAAACAAGATAATCGCTACTCGATAGCAGTTTCCTTCATCACAACAAATGTTACGATCATCGAGTTACTAGGGTCCCCAATTACATCTGACTCCTGTGCCCGAAGGAAGAATTCATCACAACTCTCATCACAGAAAGCAATTCCA
Source organism: Trileptium ribeirensis (assembly GCA_030248225.1). Lineage (NCBI taxonomy): Eukaryota > Metazoa > Nematoda > Enoplea > Enoplida > Thoracostomopsidae > Trileptium > Trileptium ribeirensis. Next base: position 32,162 of record JASANE010005329.1, on the reverse strand, counting down.
AATGTTGCGCAATAGATGTCTTGCTACCAGCAGTAATAAAGAAGTTTACTATTGTCCTGGCTCGGGCAATTGCGGCATTTATCAACGAGTATATTGAAACGAGAGTTGTTAGCAACTAGGGAAAAGACATCAATTATCCATCCTCGACTTAAGCGTCCAAATGCCGACATTAATGACATTAACAATTTTTGTCCAGTTTCAAATATCTTCTTCCTTGTCAAAATTATGGAACGGTAGTCATGGGACAGCTGATCAGCCACTTAGAAAGAACCGACCACATTCCCAAATTCCCGTATGCATATCGCAAAGGTCACTCCTCATAGACTGCATTGGTCAAAATTTGCAGCGACATTAGATAGCATTTGCAAGAAAACCAGCGACTCTGTTCGTGATCCTGGACATGTCTGCTACTTTTGATACAATTGATCATACGATGATGCTTCAACGACTTCTCGACGTCGAGTGTTACCTTCCACATTGAAGTGGTTCGAATCTTACTAGACAAATCGAGAACAGTGGGTTCAACTAGGGAGATCGATGTCAAGGACTACAGTCTTGCAGAGAGAAGTGCCCCAAAGCAGCGTCATTGGACTAGTGCTCTTCAACGTCTTTCTCGGTCTGGTGATCCAACTGGTGGCCGCGGCTGGCTTCAACATCCACAGCTATGCTGATGATATTCAGCTATATAAATCTTTCTATACCCCCGAAGAAGCTCATATAGTGTCATCGGTGTAACGTTTATTTGTTTCCTTGAACTCTTGGTTTGGTAACATCAAATTAAAACTGAACAAATCGAAAACTGGACCGCCAGCAATATGTGGGCCGCATGTCAGTCGTCAGCAATATGTGCGCCGATCTATTGACATAACGATATTAGGGGTGTCTATAGACACGAAATTTATATTTCAGAAACATATTACTGAACTTGCAGGATCTTGCAGGGCTTTTGTTATGTCTCGAATTGATTACTGTAATGAATTGTATGATAGTTTACAGTCATCATTATCATCATCGGGCGTTCGGCTTCTGAGAACCCTGTCCCTCCTCTGCTGTTCAGCCCTGACATGCTCGGCGATGCCGCGCCAGATTAGTTTTTGCTTTCTGTTGGCCGGGATCCGGACAGTCCATATAATTCTGCTCTGTTTCACTATACCCTAGCCCCAGCCCCCGCTGTTTCTTGTCCATTTCCTGCTCAGCCTTCCCCCACAGTACATATCCTCCGGTGCAGGGCAATGTTCGCCCTGGATTGGTCGTGGCCACACTTGTCACATCTTCGGCAAAGTTTATTATCTAGTTCATGCAACAAAATTACTGACGGTGAGCTTCGAGTAAATTTAAACTCTAGTCTACTTTTCGGGGGTAGGTAGGTGGGTGTTAATGTGCGTCTGTAATGATAGGAAAGTAAAGTTCACATTTTTGTGACATTGCAGTCAACGCATTTCTATAAAAGGAACCTTCGTTATCTTGTAGATCATCAAACATATACGTCTGACCCGGTTTATAGAGACATCCTGCTAAATATTGTTTCCTTTGCTCCTCAGTCATATGTAGCATGTACAGCACATAAGTCATGCAAGGGTAATGCTTTTGGTCAAGCGTTATTGCTTCTCCATTAATTTTCAATTCAACTGAAGAAAAAAGTGCGTAGCCAAACATATTGCGTGGTGTAAATTTAAGATTTGCCTCTCTAATCTCTTGCCATCACCCTTTATAATTTGAAATTCAATATATGCGAAAATTTCTGATATATCAACTAAATGAAAAGCACTTTCACCAATTTTAAAACGAAATGATTCATCCTTTTCGCTGCTCGGTAACGTTGTTTCACATGCGACTTCCACCGATTAATCCTTTTTAAGAACTAAACCACAACCGAATAACCATTTTGCTCCTTGAAAATACTCCACGGGTTTGAATTCACAATCAGCTACCTCGAAACCAAGCAGTTTAAACATACAATTATTCAAGTCCAACGACGTGGTATTTTAGGTGCTGATATAACATGTAACAATGATTGGTATCTTCCATTCACTAGTCTATCTTTCACATATGAACCCATAAGAAAGGTAGGTTTGTATCTTCCAAGATCCACACATTTATTCCCTGCGTGTCTACCATTTTTAAGTGTGCATTTTCAAATCCAAACAATTCTTGAATTTCGGGAAATAATTTTATTTCTGCGTTGTCTAGCAAATATACACTAACCATGTCACAGCATGGGTTAACTGTAAACTCAATGCTGGTACTGAACATGTTTAGATATGATAATAGATTATCAACTGTATAGTGTCCCTTTTCAACTTTAAATTGTTTCCAAGATTTGTTTGTAAAGTAGTCAATAGTACCTCCCTCTATGTTTACATATTTATCTGGTAGCTCTATGTCCAGCACTCCTACCTTGATAGCGCAAAACGCTGTCGGAAACTCAACAACCGGTTCGCTCAAGTCATAAACAACTACAACTTCCATTATTGATTATAAGAATTTATTGAAGCCTTTTAAGAATATTATACACTGTATTGCACAACAAATAAAAATCATTTGTATATTTACATCCAGTGACTACCACATTCCCACTACTGAAAATCAAAGCAACGCCGTTGTATAGGGTTAATTTCATACTGTTATGCAAATCTGTTTCGTACATTACTTTGTAACTCTCTCTAAGCTGCTTATAAAGATGTGTTAAATTTAATGTAAACCCACTTCTCAGCAAACCAGCTACATTAACGATGTGTGGTTGAAGTACTGAAAAGCATTGATAGCCTAGTTCTTGCAACATTTCTCTTGCTCTGCTAAAAATTTCATTACCCTCAAATTGTGCCTTGATGCCGACCAATACCAACATTCCATTCGGAAACAATAATAATACTGTGCCTCTAGGTTTAAATTTTCAAACACCACCTTTGAAACGAAACAAATCATAATCAAAGCAATCAATTTCACATGATAAATATGACAAGTCAACCCTACATCCAACGTTTGAAGTTATTGCCATATTAGTTATTTCGCTTCGTCTCGAATTTCCATCCAAAGTCCACCCAAAATGTTTTGTCCTTTCCACTGCGAGACATCGCGATTTGACTGATCGTACGCCATTGATCATTATCCGTCCCACATTGAAGTTGCTGAAGACGCTCCATCCTGATCGAAACAATACGAGTGGTGCGCCTTCGGTTGTTTTACAATATTTAGTATGTTCCATAACGGTATTTAATGGTAAAAAAGTTTCTAAGTAAAACACGAGCGTTCCTGATGGAAGCAAAACTAAGACTAATTAGATTTGAGGAATGCAAACATTTATATAGTTGTTTGCTCGATTTTGATTGGTTAATGTCTTTTTAAGAATATAATGTTCTCCATTTAGTTTTCTGCTCAGCTACTTTGCCTTTCCTACCTCTTCCAAATGCTGATAGGGGTACACCAACGAGTAACGTTCCAAATTTATCAGAATCTAGAGGTCGAGGGGTGAAAAGTTTACACCTGACATAAAGTACTTCACCAAATCAAATATGTTGGAACCAACAGTTTTATCCGGGTAAATCACTTGGTTGTTATCATTCAACTTTAAATCTTTTATGTTGTTTAACATTAATTTAGCTTTATTTCGTAAATTTTTAGGAAACATCAGTGACAAGTCGGATTTTTCTCTTGTTTCATAAACAGCTGCTTCATTTTTAACTGGTACTTTATCCAGCAATCCACTATTTTTCGTAACATCTAGCCAACTAATCGGTACTACTGCCATTTTACGTGCCATAATGCTTGTTGAAATAATTAATTAAATATTTTACAACAGTAGGTTGTTCAACTTTTTCTTTCTTGTAACCGAAATGCGTTCACTTTCAATGCTTTTAAGACTTTTCCTCTTGGTTTTGGTGTTTTGTATGATATTACATGCAATCTCAGCAAATGCTTGAAGTAGAGATATGGGTGCTACTTTTATAACAGCTGAAACAACTTTAGACGATGATCCACAAGAAACTTTAACGCTGGTAAATTACGTTCAATATTTAGAGACATTTTAAAAATTTAGAAATCATCATCCTTTTTAAGAATATACAAACAGCTGCTCATCGTCAGGGAATATATTCTGTCTCACCCTTAGTACACTCTCTGTTGCCGGTTTCAAATCAAGAAACAAGTACCCAAACGGTTCTTTCGTTGCTTGCTCAAACGCGCTTGAGAGCAAGTGAGGTTTTGAAGGCCACATTTGCCTTCCCAAGGTATGTATCATTGACGGATCTCGAAAGTTGGGGAACAAAACCATATACTGAGCATTTCGTGTAATGGTTCGCATATATTTGCCTTCGTGATACAGGTTTTGGGTTACAAATATCGTACTGAGTTTATTGTGACGCATGCGAGAAAACGCTACTGCAAGCTTTTTGTCATTTGCTGCTTCGATCATTAAGTCGTCTAGTACACAGATTGTGTGCCCATTAGATGAGGGAAACTCTGTGGGTATGCCTTCGTAAAGTTCTAAATTTGAAATTTCATTCAACATTGTAGCGTATATATCTTGAAATATGCTGTAACAGTACAAAATGATGTTGAATGGTTGATCAAATAGCCCATGTTTCAATAATCGATATATCCATCGAGTTTTTCCACTCCCGGTTTGACCACTTAGGACCACAGAGGTTTTGGCTAGTGTTCAGGGGGAGATCGGCACCGCCGCAATAGTTATGCCTCCGACACCAAAATCTGGCGTACGCCACTGATCGCACACAGCCACAACCTAAATGAGAATTTTGAAGCGCCAAAAGCAAAACTAATGAAGTTGCAAATAATACACGTAAGTAAAATAAAGAAAATAGTAAATATTTTGAATGTATTATATTGATAAAATGTATGCGTAAGTACATACCACGGCAACATGTTTGATAATATTGTTGCATTGCTTGGATATAATTTCTCGGGTATGCAGTCCATCAAACTAAGCGGTATAACACATGCGATGTATAAAATTAGTTTGACTGTTTGTGTGCTACGTTACACATTGTCAAAACACAACATAAATATATTATTCTCTATATTCCCAATTGTGGAGTTTATGCTGCTGTATGTATTATGTAAACCTGCTTCATTATTTGATTCACTAGACTACGGTTTTGTGCGCAAGTGATGATCGTTTAGCACAGATACAGGTGGTTCTAATCAACCATTGATCGAGTTGACCTGTGAATCTGCGTTGTACAACGTAGTATCCTAAAAATGTTTCTACAATTTTAAGACAGCATCATCATGGCAGCCAAAGCAAAAAAATTCTGGGAGAACGAGACTCAGGGCGCTATGAAAATATGGGGGAGATAGCAATGGCCCAGTTCGATCCAAAAAGTAGTTGGGGAAACGGTTTGGAGGATTATCTGACAACCATTGTACGATTATGTGCGTGCTGCATTACACGCTGCAATAATATAACGAAAATATATTGTCTTTGCTATAGCTTACGGTGTGCAGTTCGCGCACGCAGATCTCTGTGAACGACGCATTAATGCTTTCGTGTGCAGTGCAGTGCATAAATATTTTCACCGAAATCTTATAACATGCGTTGATTTGAGCTAAAGTGTGGTATGCCGATGGTTCAAACGAATTTCTGCTCATTTCTGCATTATAATCTTGTGGCGACTATATAGTGGCGCTTTATGACACAGCTAGTGCAGCATTCACAGAAAAATGCGTGCAAAAACCGGACAGTTTTGTCTCTTACAGCCGTCCGTAAGAGACAAAAATCTCCTAAGACTGTCTGTATAATATTTTAGTTTCATACAGATAGCTATAAGACACTTTTGTCTCTTATAGTCAATTGTAAGATATTTTAATCTCTTACAACCGTCTGTAAGAGATTTTTGTCTTTTAGAGCTGGCCACAAGAGATAATAGTCTTTAACGACTGGCCATACGAGACAAAAGTCTCTTAAAGCCAACTGTAAAAGACTTCAAAACCTTACGGGTAGCTATAAGAGACATTTGTCTCTTATAGCTGGTCATAAGAGACAAAAGTGTCTTATAGCTATCTGTATGAAACTAAAATATTATACAGCCAGCTTTAAGAGATTTTTGTCTCTTACGGACGGCTGTAAGAGACAAAACTGCCCGGTTTTTGCACGCACTTTTCTGTGAATGCTGCATTACTGCACACGTGAACGTAATTCCAGAGGTAATAGTACGCTATCAGTATCACAACTTTGAACGTCAACTTGACAAATTGATGACATAGTTTTCGGTTGAGCTCTACAAGTTTTCTTATGTCTATGCAAACGCTGACGAGTAGTATATGGTCGATTGCAGTTGACACATACATGTTCCATGTTTATGAAAGGTAACAATGATTCCTTTTTAAGAACTTTGTACCCCTATTATGTACCCCTGTGTATCCTATACTATACCCCTATGTACCCATATATCCGTATTTGTATCCATGCGGTACGCTTTGTACCCCTGTGTGTCCTATTCTGGACCCTATATACCCGTATTTTGTACTTCTGCGGGTACGCTTTGTGTCTCTATTCTGTACCCCTATTTTATACCCATACAAGCACGCGTAGTACCACCAACAAGTACGTTTTGTACCCCAACGGGTAAGTTTTGTATCCCAACGGGTACTTTTTATACCCCTAAATAGGTCGAATGTCTTTTTCATGCACCCATGAGTTCATGCTTTTGGGGTACCCCAACCCCTTGACTAGGTATTCTGTACCCTTCTTTGTCTTGCGCTTTCGTATTTTTTTTCAATGTTATATGTATCATCTGTAACATAAACTTTCTGTAACTCTTGCGCATAAAATTTACCGAGTATAACTTCATTGTTAGCATCAATAATTTCATATACCGGTGGGCTATAAGGAAACTGCTCATTGATTGTAAATACTTCTCGTGACCACAATTGATTAAACCCATGTTCGAAGGGGAAACATTCTTTAGAAATGCGCACAACGTCTCCGAGTTGAAATTTGTATCGCACTTCGATGTCTCTAGCTGGGAATAATTTTTCGCGAATTTCGTCTTCATTATCCGCCTCCGACGGAACGAAACCATAACTATTGTCGGTGTTATTGTAGCTATAGACGAGCGACTGCAACTGGTCTATATATAGCTTGTGTAAAAAACTATTTGCTGTTAAAAACTTATAAATTGTACCCTTAAGAGTTCTTATAAAGCGCTCAGCCATACTTGCCTTAGTTTCTCCACGGCTCTCAAGTTGTATAAAGAAGCACGTAAACGTGGTCATACAGTTAAACTTCGTGAAGTTCAAGACTGGCTTCGCGGTCAGGAAACATATACATTATATAAACCTAGAAGATTAAAGTTTAAACGTCGACGTACCGTTGTTAAGGGTTTAAAAGATTTATTTCAGGCCGATTAGGCTTATATGAGTAACCTAGCAGCATATAACAATGGTTTTAAATACTTGCTTGTTGTGATTAATTGTTTTTCAAAGTATGCATGGATTGTTGTAGTGAAAAATAAAACAGCAAATACCATTCTAACAGCTCTCAAATCAGCGTTTGAAGAAACAAAACCCGAAAATTTTCAAACCGATAATGGTAAAGAGTTTGTAAATAGTTTAGTTTATGACTACTGTAGAAGTAAAGGTATTAATGTATACACAGCAAAGAATAAAGAAACTAAGGCAAGTATGGCTGAGCGCTTTATAAGAACTCTTAAGGGTACAATTTATAAGTTTTTAACAGCAAATAACACGAAGCTATATATAGACCAGTTGCAGTCGCTCGTCTATAGCTACAATAACACCGACAATAGTTATGGTTTCGTTCCGTCGGAGGCGGATAATGAAGATGAAATTCGCGAAAAATTATTCCCAGCTAGAGACATCGAAGTACGATACAAATTTCAACTCGGAGACGTTGTGCGCATTTCTAAAGAACGTTTCCCCTTCGAACGTGGGTTTAATCAATTGTGGTCACGAGAAGTATTTACAATCAATGAGCAGTTTCCTTATAGCCCACCGGTATATGAAATTATTGATGCTAACAATGAAGTTATACTCGGTAAATTTTATGCGCAAGAGTTACAGAAAGTTTATGTTACAGATGATACATATAACATTGAAAAAATAATACGAAAGCGCAAGACAAAGAAGGGTACAGAATACCTAGTCAAGTGGTTGGAGTACCCCAAAAGCATGAACTCATGGGTGCATGAAAAAGACATTCGACCTATTTAGGGGTAAAAAAAGTACCCGTTGGGATACAAAACTTACCCGTTGGGGTACAAAACGTACCCGTTGGTGGTACTACGCGTGCTTGTATGGGTATAAAATAGGGGTACAGAATAGGGACACAAAGCGTACCCGCAGAAGTACAAAATACGGGTATATAGGGTCCAGAATAGGACACACAGGGGTACAAAGCGTACCGCATGGATACAAATACGGATATATGGGTACATAGGGGTATAGTATAGGATGCACAGGGGTACATAATAGGGGTACAAAGTTCTTAAAAAGGAATCATTGTTACCTTTCATAAACATGGAACATGTATGTGTCAACTGCAATCGACCTTATACTACTCGTCAGCGTTTGCATAGACATAAGAAAACTAGTAGAGCTCAACCGAAAACTATGTCATCAATTTGTCAAGTTGACGTTCAAAGTTGTGATACTGATAGCGTACTATTACCTCTGGAATTACGTTCACATGTGCAGTAATGCAGCATTCACAGAAAAGTGCGTGCAAAAACCGGGCAGTTTTGTCTCTTACAGCCGTCCGTAAGAGACAAAAATCTCTTAAAGCTGGCTGTATAATATTTTAGTTTCATACAGATAGCTATAAGACACTTTTGTCTCTTATGACCAGCTATAAGAGACAAATGTCTCTTATAGCTACCCGTAAGGTTTTGAAGTCTTTTACAGTTGGCTTTAAGAGACTTTTGTCTCGTATGGCCAGTCGTTAAAGACTATTATCTTTTGTGGCCAGCTCTAAAAGACAAAAATCTCTTACAGACGGTTGTAAGAGATTAAAATATCTTACAATTGACTATAAGAGACAAAAGTGTCTTATAGCTATCTGTATGAAACTAAAATATTATACAGACAGTCTTAGGAGATTTTTGTCTCTTACGGACGGCTGTAAGAGACAAAACTGTCCGGTTTTTGCACGCATTTTTCTGTGAATGCTGCACTAGCTGTGTCATAAAGCGCCACTATATAGTCGCCACAAGATTATAATGCAGAAATGAGCAGAAATTCGTTTGAACCATCGGCATACCACACTTTAGCTCAAATCAACGCATGTTATAAGATTTCGGTGAAAATATTTATGCACTGCACTGCACACGAAAGCATTAATGCGTCGTTCACAGAGATCTGCGTGCGCGAACTGCACACCGTAAGCTATAGCAAAGACAATATATTTTCGTTATATTATTGCAGCGTGTAATGCAGCACGCACATAATCGTACAATGGTTGTCAGATAATCCTCCAAACCGTTTCCCCAACTACTTTTTGGATCGAACTGGGCCATTGCTATCTCCCCCATATTTTCATAGCGCCCTGAGTCTCGTTCTCCCAGAATTTTTTTGCTTTGGCTGCCATGATGATGCTGTCTTAAAATTGTAGAAACATTTTTAGGATACTACGTTGTACAACGCAGATTCACAGGTCAACTCGATCAATGGTTGATTAGAACCACCTGTATCTGTGCTAAACGATCATCACTTGCGCACAAAACCGTAGTCTAGTGAATCAAATAATGAAGCAGGTTTACATAATACATACAGCAGCATAAACTCCACAATTGGGAATATAGAGAATAATATATTTATGTTGTGTTTTGACAATGTGTAACGTAGCACACAAACAGTCAAACTAATTTTATACATCGCATGTGTTATACCGCTTAGTTTGATGGACTGCATACCCGAGAAATTATATCCAAGCAATGCAACAATATTATCAAACATGTTGCCGTGGTATGTACTTACGCATACATTTTATCAATATAATACATTCAAAATATTTACTATTTTCTTTATTTTACTTACGTGTATTATTTGCAACTTCATTAGTTTTGCTTTTGGCGCTTCAAAATTCTCATTTAGGTTGTGGCTGTGTGCGATCAGTGGCGTACGCCAGATTTTGGTGTCGGAGGCATAACTATTGCAGCGGTGCCGATCTCCCCCTGAACACTAGCCAAAACCTCTGTGGTCCTAAGTGGTCAAACCGGGAGTGGAAAAACTCGATGGATATATCGATTATTGAAACATGGGCTATTTGATCAACCATTCAACATCATTTTGTACTGTTACAGCATATTTCAAGATATATACGCTACAATGTTGAATGAAATTTCAAATTTAGAACTTTATGAAGGCATACCCACAGAGTTTCCCTCATCTAATGGGCACACAATCTGTGTACTAGACGACTTAATGATCGAAGCAGCAAATGACAAAAAGCTTGCAGTAGCGTTTTCTCGCATGAAAAAAATAAACTCAGTACGATATTTGTAACCCAAAACCTGTATCACGAAGGCAAATATATGCAAACCATTACACGAAATGCTCAGTATATGGTTTTGTTCCGCAACTTTCGAGATCAGTCAATGATACATACCTTGGGAAGGCAAATGTGGCCTTCAAAACCTCACTTTCTCTCAAGCGCGTTTGAGCAAGCAAGGAAAGAACCGTTTGGGTACTTGTTTCTTGATTTGAAACCGGCAACAGAGAGTGTATTAAGGGTGAGACAGAATATATTCCCTGACGATGAGCAGCTGTTTGTATATTCTTAAAAAGGATGATGATTTCTAAATTTTTAAAATGTCTCGAAATATTGAACGTAATTTACCAGCGTTAAAGTTTCTTGTGGATCATCGTCTAAAGTTGTTTCAGCTGTTATAAAAGTAGCACCCATATCTCTACTTCAAGCATTTGCTGAGATTGCATGTAATATCATACAAAACACCAAAACCAAGAGGAAAAGTCTTAAAAGCATTGAAAGTGAACGCATTTCGGTTACAAGAAAGAAAAAGTTGAACAACCTACTGTTGTAAAATATTTAATTAATTATTTCAACAAGCATTATGGCACGTAAAATGGCAGTAGTACCGGTTAGTTGGCTAGATGTTACGAAAAATAGTGGATTGCTGGATAAAGTACCAGTTAAAAATGAAGCAGCTGTTTATGAAACAAGAGAAAAATCCGACTTGTCACTGATGTTTCCTAAAAATTTACGAAATAAAGCTAAATTAATGTTAAACAACATGAAAGATTTAAGGTTGAATGATAACAACCAAGTGATTTACCCCGATAAAACTGTTGGTTTCAACATATTTGATTTGGTGGAAGTACTTTATGTCAGGTGTAAACTTTTCACCCCTCGACCTCTAGATTCTGATAAATTTGGAACGTTACTCGTTGGTGTACCCCTATCAGCATTTGGAAGAGGTAGGAAAGGCAAAGTAGCTGAGCAGAAAACTAAATGGATAAAAAAAACATTATATTCTTAAAAAGACATTAACCAATCAAAATCGAGCAAACAACTATATAAATGTTTGCATTCCTCAAATCTAATTAGTCTTAGTTTTGCTTCCATCAGGAACGCTCGTGTTTTACTTAGAAACTTTTTTACCATTAAATACCGTTATGGAACATACTAAATATTGTAAAACAACCGAAGGCGCACCACTAGTATTGTTTCGATCAGGATGGAGCGTCTTCAGCAAGTTCAATGTGGGACGGATAATGATCAATGGCGTACGATCAGTCAAATCGCGATGTCTCGCAGTGGAAAGGACAAAACATTTTGGGTGGACTTTCAATGGAAGTTCGACGAAGCGAAATCATTCATGGCAATAACTTCAAACGTTGGATGTCAGTAAAGCTCATATTTATCATGTGAAATTGATTGCTTTGATTTGATTTGTTTCGTTTCGAAGGTCGTGTTTGAAAATTTAAACCTAGAGGCACAGTATTATTATTGTTTCCGAATGGAATGTTGGTATTGGTCGGCATCAAGGCACAATTTGAGGGTAATGAAATTTTTAGCAGAGAAGAGAAATGTTGCAAGAACTAGGCTATCAATGCTTTTCGGTACTTAAACCACACATCGTTAATGTAGCTGGTTTGCTGAAAAGTAGAAAGACGTTAAATTTAGCACTTATTCATCTTTATAAGCAGCTTAGAGAGAGTTTACGAAGTAATATTTAAAAAGAGCACGGGATTTGCATAACAGTATAAAACTAACCCTATACAACAGCGTTTCTTTGATTTTTCAGTAGTTGGAATGTGGTAGTCACTGGATGTAAATATACAAATGATTTTTATTTGTTGTGCAATACAGTGTATAATATTCTTAAAAGGCTTCAATAAATTATTATAATAAATAATGGAAGTTGTAGTTGTTTATAGCTTGAGCGAACCGGTTATTAATTTTCAGACAGCGTTTTGCGCTATCAAGGTCAGAGTGCTGGACATAGAGCTACCAGATAAATGCTTGAAGTAGAGATATGGGTGCTACTTTTATAAAGAAGCTGAAACGACTTTCAGACGATAATTCCAAGAGAAGCTTTGAACGCTCGTGGGATTACGTTCAATATTTTAGAGACATTTTAAAAATTTAGAAATCATCATCCTTTTTTAAGAGTATTTAAACAGCTGCTCATCGTCAGGGAATATATTCTGTCTCACCCTTTAGTACACTTTTTGTAGCAGGTTTCAAGAATAGAGAAACAAGTACCAAAACGGTTGGTTCAGCTGCTTGCTCAAACGCGCTTAAGAGCCAATGAAAACTTGAAGGCCACGTTATACCTTACCAAGGTATGTATAATTGACGGATCTCGAAAGTTGCGGAACAAAACCATATACTGAGCATTTTAGTGGATATGGCTTGGAGTCTGTTTGCCTTCGTGATACAGGTTTTGAGTTACCAATTTGGTACTGAGTTTATTTTTTTCATGCGAAGGAACGCTACTGCAAGCTTTTTGTCATTTGCTGCTTGATCATTAAGTCGTATTATACACAGATTGTGTGCCCATTAGATGAGGGAAACTCTGTGGGTATGCCTTCATAAAGTTCTAAATTTAAAATTTAGACTGATCATTGTAGCGTATATATCTTGATATTTGCTGTAACAAGTACAAAATGATGTTGAATGGTTGAGTAAATCGCGCCATCTTTTAAATAATCGATTTATCCATCGAGTTTTTTTCCACTCCCGGTTTGACCACTTGGGCCCGCAGAGGTTTTGGCTAGTGTTAGGGGGGAGATCGGCACCGCTGCAATAGTTATGCCTCCAAGACAAAAATATCGCGTACGCCACTGATCGCACACAGCCACAACCTAAATGAGAATTTTGAAGCGCCAAAAGCAAAACTAATGAAGTTGCAAATAATACCTAACGTAAGTAAAATAAAGAAAATAGTAAATATTTTGAATGTATTATATTGATAAAATGTATATCATCATCATACCACGGCAACATGTTTGATAATATTGTTGCATTGCTTGGATATAATTTCTCGGGTATGCAGTCCATCAAACTAAGCGGTATAACACATGCGATGTATAAAATTAGTTTGACTGTTTGTGTGCTACGTTACACATTGTCAAAACACAACATAAATATATTATTCTCTATATTCCCAATTGTGGAGTTTATGCTGCTGTATGTATTATGTAAACCTGCTTCATTATTTGATTCACTAGACTACGGTTTTGTGCGCAAGTGATGATCGTTTAGCACAGATACAGGTGGTTCTAATCAGCCATTGATCGAGTTGACCTGTGAATTGCGTTGTACAACGTAGTATCCTAAAAATGTTTCTACAATTTTAAGACAGCATCATCATGGCAGCCAAAGCAAAAAAATTCTGGGAGAACGAGACTCAGGGCGCTATGAAAATATGGGGGAGATAGCAATGGCCCAGTTCGATCCAAAAAGTAGTTGGGGAAACGGTTTGGAGGATTATCTGACAACCATTGTACGATTATGTGCATGCTGCATTACACGCTGCAATAATATAACGAAAATATATTGTCTTTGCTATAGCTTACGGTGTGCAGTTCGCGCACGCAGATCTCTGTGAACGACGCATTAATGCTTTCGTGTGCAGTGCAGTGCATAAATATTTTCACGAAATCTTATAACATGCGTTGATTTGAGCTAAAGTGTGGTATGCCGATGGTTCAAACGAATTTCTGCTCATTTCTGCATTATAATCTTGTGGCGACTATATAGTGGCGCTTTATGACACAGCTAGTGCAGCATTCACAGAAAAATGCATGCAAAAACCGGACAGTTTTGTCTCTTACAGCCGTCCGTAAGAGACAAAAATCTCCTACGACTATCGGTATAATATTTTAGTTTCATACAGATAGCTATAAGACACTTTTGTCTCTTATAGTCAATTGTAAGATATTTTAATCTCTTACAACCGTCTGTAAGAGATTTTTGTCTTTTAGAGCTGGCCACAAGAGATAATAGTCTTTAACGACTGGCCATACGAGACAAAAGTCTCTTAAAGCCAACTGTAAAAGACTTCAAAACATTACGGGTAGCTATAAGAGACATTTGTCTCTTATAGCTGGTCATAAGAGACAAAAGTGTCTTATAGCTATCTGTATGAAACTAAAATATTATACAGCCAGCCTTAAGAGATTTTTGTCTCTTACGGACGGCTGTAAGAGACAAAACTGCCCGGTTTTTGCACGCACTTTTCTGTGAATGCTGCATTATATCTTGTCAACTCGATTTCATCATCCTAATGCTCTTCCGGTTATTTATTATTGTCTATAAAATTGTCCTGATCGCTAGTAACACTATCTTCGTTTACTGCTAAATTAACGCTGTTTGAATCATGCAAAAACCTTCTTGTTCGCGTTAAATGGGAAAGTAGTCCGCCTCGGTGGATCCATTAAACTCAACTGTTACGTAAGCTGTTACGTTATCGAATACTACGTTGGTATCACATGTTGCTGACGTAATTCCAATACATCACAAACTGCTGCTGGATCGGACGCTGTTTCTTCAGCTGGAAAACTTGTTTGCAGTTACCACAGGAAGATTCTATGTTTGACTCGTCAAGAAGACTCGTTTGATTGCACTCCCATTATTGCTTTCGATATATTAAATGCCACCTTTGGAATACTTTCTAAATATAGTGGAGATAAACCACCGCGACGAAATCCATTAGTTACTTTTTATGGAGCAGCAGCCTTCGATAAGTATTGGAAAATATTACACAAAATCATACTGTGTCAATAACTCGTCAGGGAATAAATTTTAGGTACTACCTAGATCGCTGAGCCTAATACGATTTAAAAGGAGCAAAAATTGAAACATAAAGGCTGAAGATAATTTGATGTGTGAGATAGTAGTAGCCCGAGTTCGACGTCATTTTCATCAGCTACGAATATGTATGGCAATAACACATAGTCAAAACCGTTATTGTAAGCAACTGGTACCTATTTACGCTGCTGCCGGCTCATACTATAACAACAAAAATTTTTCGTCAACTCGATATCTTTATTCACTTTCTTTCCGACCAGCTCTCGGAGTGATTAGTAACTAATGCATTTTTGTAACAGCCCGAGTTTTATGCCGAGTTCTAAATATTCAAAATTAGGTCAAAAGGGCTTCAAACTCAGCGGATAAAGGACGATCGGATACCGGTGGAGCGTGATCCAGGGATTTATTGATATATCATTCATAATTGTGTTGAATAAAATAAATACTGTATTGTGTGCTATAAATATGTAATCACGCTCCACCAGCCCGAGGTGCGCGGGGTGATTTCCCACCAAAATTGAATCAAAATCCTACTGTTGAGGTATCCGATCGATCCCGGGATTGCTATTACATTATGAATAACAATGATCTACTATTGTATAATTTGCATTGGAATGCGGTACGGATGCGTAGTCGGATAAGCCGGGGACAAGGGGAAAGATTTCACGTTCTATCACAATCTGACATAACAATTTTATTGATTAGGTGCCACAGGGTCGACTCCGGTGCGCATACGTAAACAATAACGTATATGTATTTATTGTTCAATAGTATAATGTATACTGTGCATATGTCCGGGTGTCAGGATAGGACGAGGCGTCGCACGAAATCCCCTGCGACAAAATACAATTTGGACTTTTTATAATGGTCTGGGGTTTGCAAGCTTATCCTGACACGCCTGCGGAAAATAACAAGTATTTTGTATGGTGTGAGGTAAATTGACCTAATATGAAAAAAGTTCATTTTTCAAGGGGTGTAAGAATTTTAGAATTTTGGGGTTTTTATGTATTTCAAACCAAAAATGGGACATTAAATTATCATTAGGGACCTATAAGGCTTCAAAATTTCTCATTCGGGTCAACTTAACCCCAATCCGTAAGTACTTATGGACCCCCAAGCAGGCGTTTGCACTCCCAAACTTTAGGGTCCCAGATTACCACAACTCAAACCAAAATTCCCCGATTTTTCGAGCCCTGTATCTCAATTGGGTCCTAAACTAACCATCTCATTGAAAACCGGGGCCGCCCGCCCCAACGGATGTCCGCAGGATCCCCATAACCCAGTTGGGAGCCAAAATTTTATCTTACTGCACGTAGAATACGGCCTCTAACGGGCCTCCTAGGGGAGATACATTAAATTTAGGATTCTTATAAGTAGGCGACCCGCCAGGGCATGGACACGATCCCGCCCCGGCCGCCTACTCCTCTCCATTCCTCAAATATAAACAAAAACTTACAAAAATCCTACTTTATTTAAAGCGCCTGAAGCGCTGATATATTTTACCATTTTCGAAACCTCGCGCCGACCATCGCGAGGTTTAGGTTGTTTTTCTCTTGGCTGGTCATTGTGCCCCGTGGGCAGCATCTTTTGTAGTCGCCGCTTGCAGACAATGTAATGTAGAGCAGGCCAGCTGTGTTGTGGAGTCGTTATACGCCTGGCCGTATTTTATTTGAAGCTTTCGTTTTAAATTGTTGTTGTACATATGGATATGTTGGCGCTGGCACGATTGTCGCTTATATGTATGTGTAGAGTTCTCGCCAGCTTTGAAAAGTTTTTGAAAGTCGTCGGACATATAGTAATAAAGAACAAGAGACCGGAGAGGGCGGTGGACAGACAGTATAAAAGGAGACTGCCCAGTTCCCCGATTGGGACCAGTCGAACTTTTGTTTTTAAAATTTGGCGGTTGTCGCCACTAAATAGGGCTTTTGTTTTTGCGCTTACTAGGTTTTTCATCGGGTTTTCGCTCGGGCCAGTGTAGTCTTTCGCCGTGCCCCCACGGTGGAGAGATGCACTGGTTTTGGTTTTCTTTCACTCACGCAAGGGCTGCCTTTGCGGCCGCTGGAGCGTCGGAAGGATTCTCTTAGCGCCCGTAAAGGCCGGACCCCTATAAAATTCACTAAATTCGCGAAAAATATTTAAATTTACGCCCGCCCGCGTTTCGACTGGTTCCCCGCTCATCGGACGTTCACTTTCCGTTCACAGGTCCGAGGAGTGATCAAAATCTTTACTCTAAGGAAATGGATCAGGTTTTAAGGAATCTCGCAAAATGCAGAGAGAATAAGATAGCGTTTTTCAGATTTTTAGGAGGTTCAAGACAGTCGCGATCATCGTCGCGGTTTTGGCATTTTCCGAGCGATACCCCGCGGTGGTTTCTGTAAATTTTGGGGTTGCGTTCATTTTCCCAAAAAGGGTAAAGAACCCAGGCGCCTCAAGTCGTGTAGCTACGATGACCGGGAGCCCTGGGAGCTTCGGCCCTTGATCGAAAGCCTCTGTGGCTCCTGACGTGTCGTCTCGGCAGGTCAAGGGGTCCAGACTGCTTTCTACCTTTCCCTTAGAAGGAAATTGTAGTTCATCTTTCATCGGGTGACGAACCGTGACTGTCTCGACAAATAGTCCATTCTGTATGTAGCGTCAGGCAAAAAATTTTATAAGGAGAAGAGACAGAGTTAAGGGCTACGTCTAAATAAGCTTCCGACAAAATTTATGGGGGTGATAAGAGTGAAAAAATTATGGGGACGTAGTCGTTTGCATGCTCAAGTTACACTAGCTGACTCCGATTCGTTTTTTGAACTAAACTCATAGCTCTAAAATTTTTCATTACATGCCGCATTCCCCGCTTCTACGAGTAGTACCCGATGCAAATGCCTGCGGACCAGAACTCGATAAAAAATTTTAAGAGGCTCACTAGCTGAGCGTAGAACAAAATAGAGAGTGGCGCTGTCGGTGAGCGAGCCGTGCTGAACTTTGGTGGGACGGGGGTTTTCTAACCGTGCAACCACGGGGAAGATCCACGTCGGCACCCGCTCGCGGAACCCCTGGGAGCGAATTTGAAGTTGAACCGGGTCAGCTGCGGGCCGCTTCAGTCCCTGTCGCGAATCCACAAAAATTTGATGGACTTTCAGTCTTGCTTTTCATATAGATTTTCAATGCGTTGAGAACAAATTACTGTGGCTCAATAGGGAGACAACATTTTCATCAATAAAAGAGTGCAACTGGAAAGTTCCCGGGAAATCGATTACGCTTCATAAAAATGATAGGTTTAAGTCGATTGAATACTGTCTACGGGGGGTCGTGCTCAACAGGGATATAATGTCCGCCTTAGGGTATCTTGCAGGGTGCCCGAAATTAATAGTGTTATATTATGAGTGTTGTAAATAAGTGCTGTGCGCTCCGATTGGGCGTTGTTTACAAAGTGTGATGAATACAAAAAAGGGATTCAATAGTAAAAATCAATTGAACCGTGTGTCACTTTTTGAAGCAGTTAGGAGTTTTGTTAAATTTTCTGACCCCAGTAGAATCTTAGAAATCAGTCTCAACAGGAACCTATAACGATTTTTGAACCTGAGTCAGTTTTGCGCCACAGCGGACAAGTCATCCACCATCCCGCGCCCTGTCGATCTAATCCGCTGACGCAAGCTCTCCCGCATTTTCCGCTTTAACACATTCGCTACAATGTAGCCCACCGGTGGGATACTCATGCTATTCCACCGGATAAAATGTAGCCCACGGGTTGGCTACACACCCTATAATATTTTCATCTTTTTATTGAAATTGGCTGGAGTGAATACGGCCAAATTGGATATACGTCCACAGAGTATCCATGGCTATTTGTGCTCCGCGTTTGGTAGCCCCCGGTGGGCTACATTTTGGCAGCGCGTTGATAAAATTTACTCAAAGCGTAGCCCACGCGTGGGCTACATTGTTTTCCACAATTCTAGGTCTTTTAAGTTGTTGCTCATAGTGTTTTGATTTACTGCTATAATACCCAAGAACGCCAAAACGTTTAATACAGCCGAGAATAACCAAAATAAGACAACATGGAGCATGGCAGACACAGAAAAAAACAAATAAGTTTGTGAAAACAAAAATGATAAGAAACCAAACGCAAATACAGGACCAATTCGGCTTATCGCCGATGGTAACCAGAGCTTATCCGTTAGAAACAATACGTGAAATTAGCGCGAGTGCAGTTCCGCATACAAGGTCTTGAGAAAGGTTCTTGAAACGTCATTTTGGAACAAGGTAGCCCTAATTTAGTAAGCTTCTGTTACCTACCGCGAGGATCACCAAAATCAACCTTGGAATTACAGTACATCGACAAACTATATATACCTGCGAAAACACAAAATATGAATCATTGTTACTAAAAAGAGACTATCAATCACTAGCAATATCATCAGTCAAAACACTCGGTAACCATTATGTCAGGCCTGTCCAGTAAGCCCAAAACTCTAGTCAGTTTCCGGCAGTAAATGACCGTTGAAACATTCCACGCATATGTGGAGTTGACCTGGACAGTCAACGCAGTACGTCGTTACTTTCCGCGTAAGATTGAGCGCTCGTCCCTTCTTCAGCGTTGGATTATTCCGACAATTTGCTTTGTAGCACAATTTGCAGTAGCGGCGGGCATCTCGTGTTTTACCAGGTTTCGTGGCCATTTTGTGCCCTACAACCGCTCGCAGTGCTTCTTCAGCGGACTGGCATCTTTGCTTACGGTAACCCACTCTGCACCCCGCATTACATCCTTGTTTTACTTGCACTGTCAGGAACGCTCCCGCCGTGAATCCTCTCGCAGTTAATTATCGCTTTGCATAGCTCGCCGCCCGACATATAGCACTAGTAGTTAGGGTCTAGACACTCAAGGGGCTGGGGCCTCCGCGCCCCAACGTTATTATAGGTAATCAAATTCCGGGACCGTACCCCGACGAGGCCGCCATTGGGATGGACGCATGGTCAGTCTAGGTTTCAGTGCCAGTCGTGCATTAGTCTAGGATTAGAACGGGACAATAGCGTAAAGAGACACACCAACGGGGAATCTTGCCAAGGTTACACTAGGACCAGAGAACCCCGCTTAGGGGATTAGTTGGATCATGAGGGAAAGGCGAGTCAGCCTTATTACCTGTGAGCAGGCTAAAGGGTTGACTCTCCCTTAGGGGGACCTTCATACCATTAGACACATGGGCCAACATAGGGGCCAGGCCGAACACCCTGGTTAACCCGCCGGCAGCCTGCTAAGCTAAGCGGTTCCCTTAGGTCATCGCATAGATCACCGGGGAGCCGCGGAAACCGGGGTTGTCCGTGCACCGCGCTAAGAAAAATGGTGGTGCAGTTGGGATCCCTTAGGGCCAGAACTGGTCCTAGTACATTTGACCACAACATACAAAATCTACAACTTTAAGCTTTTTATGAACCGTTTATACCTATGACATTATTAGTGACAACTCAGAAACAATCAATGTCCAATTTGGCTCCACCTGACCCGAAACATCTGTTCAGCACATCAGATATGATGGCATGCTGCTGCACGCAGTTATTACTTCCACTCTGCTAGGTAAAAATACAAGAAAAATGGCTGTATGAACATGGCGGTTTTAGGATATGGAAGTGACGATATTAGGCAAGTAGTGCCGGATCAATGAAAGTCCTATTTTTGGGTACTTCTGTAATAGCCCGAGTTTTTTTGGGAATCTTAAATATTCAAAATCAGGCCATAAAGACCTCAAAATTCAACGGATAACGGGCGATCGGATACCGGTGGAGCGTGATTCAGGGACTTATTGACGTGTTGTTCATAATTGCGTTGAATAAAAATAAATACTGTATTATGTGCTATGAATATGTTATCACGCTCCACCAGCCCGAGGTGCGCGGGGTGATTTCGCACCGAAATTGAATCAAATGTCTACTATGGAGGTATCCGATCGATCCCAGGATGCTATTACATTATGAATAATATTGTTGTATTATTGTATAAGTGATTAGTATTGGAACGCGGGACGGATGCGTAGTCGAATCGGCCGGGGACAAGGGGAGAGACTTCGCGATTCATCACAATCAGACTTAACAAGTTTGCAAATTAGGTGCCCCAGGGTCGGTTCCGGTGCGCATCCGTGTACAATAACTATATATATGTTTGTTAGTTGATAAGATAATGTACATACTTTGTGCTTGTGCCCGGGTGTCAGGATGGGACGGAGTGTCGTACAACGTCCCCTGCGACAAAAGGCAATTTGGGTTTGTTTTAAGGCAATTTGGGTTGGCTTTACAATGGCCTGGGACCCGCAAGTTTATCCCGACACGCCGGCGGAAGCTGATACGTATTTTGTATGGTACAGGATAACTGGAATGCATAAAGCAAGGGATAAACTTTACTTAACGTGAAAAGAGCTTCATTTTTAAAGGGGTATAAGATTTTAAAATTTTGGGGGTTTTCATAGGCTTCAAACAAAATGGGGCAATAAAATTGTAATTAGGGACCTATAAGGCTTTAAAATTTCTCGTTCGCGTCAACTTACTCCCCACCCGTAAGTACTTATGGAGCCCCAATCCCGCGTTTAAACCCTCAAACTTTCGGGCCCTAAATCACCACATCCTAAACCAAAACTTCCTGATTTTTCAAGCTCTGTACCTTAAATGGGTCCTATACTGACTGTCCCACTGAAAACCGGGACCACCCGCCCCAACGGAACTTCACGGGACCCCCATAACTCAGTCGGGACCCGAAATTTCCCTATCGTGCACGCATTAATCTGCCTTTAACTGGCCTCCTGGGGGAAAGACATTAAAATTGGGGTTCTTACCAGTAGGCGACCAGCCAGGGCATGGATATGATCCCGCCCCCGGTCGCCTACTCCACACCGTTCCTAAAATATAAACAAAAAGGTACGAAAAAATCTATATCTTTACAGCGCCTAAAGCGCTTTTATATTTTGAAAAAATTTAAACCTCGCGCCGACCAGCGTGAGGTTCTGCCTTGTTTACGAGCTAGTTGGCACGTCTCGGCCACTGTCCAGCAAAAGTTGTTATTGTCGGCATATTCCTCTCAACTTTCTCGCATCGGTCGTTTGGTTTCGCTACAGAGCCTGCAGTTGCCTTGTGTATATGCACTGTACGTTTTTTGTGCTGGTTGCATTTGCCGATAACGCTTAATGCTTAGCTACATTGGTTATATTTTGGTCTAGCTGTAATTAATTTTCAAAACTTTAAAGTTTGAATGAGACATCTAAGGGGCTGGAAGCAAAGGGGGGGGTTGAGCTGGGTATAAAAGAGCTGAGCCCGATTCCCCGATCAGAGCCAGTCAAACATAGGTTTTTAAAATTTGGCGGTTGTCGCCACTAAGTAGGCCTTTTTCTTGTTTTCGTGCACGAGCTTTGTCTTCCTAATTTTTTCTCTATTTCTTGCGTTTGGCGATGCCAGGGGTGGTTGCCCACCGTGCCCCCATGGTGGAGAGCCTCCCCTGGTTGGAGCTTCTTTTCAGTCATGCAGAGGGCCGCCTTTGCGGTCATTGGAGTGTCGGAAGGATGCTCGGCGCGCCCGTAAAGGACAGCCCGTTAAAATTCGCGAAATTATACCGATTTGTGCGAAAAATTCTATGTGCACGTGTTTTCGACTGGTTCCCCGCTCCCCGGACGTTATTTTTCTGTTCTCCTGTCCGGGGAGTGTGCAAAGGTTTTATCCTAGGGCAACTCCCGTGGAGTAAAATTTCTATTCTAATGCAAAAAATTTAGTAAACAGGAATTGGTGCTTCTAAGGCAAACGAGGATGATCGAAATTTTGCTGTAAGGCATAGGATCAAGTTCTCCGAGGGGTATTCAAATTGGTGCATAGGTTAAAAAGGGAAATTTTTATACTGCAATCAGTTCAACCGAACTTTATAGGTGGTAAAAGAAGTGACCCGGGGGACGTGGCCGTTTGCATCTTCGGGCGACACGCGTTGTCCCCAATTGTCTGAAATCGAGCAACAGCGTCGAATCCCCATTCGTTCGCTGGTTTTTCTGTCTTTTATTAGAGTACGATGCAAGCGACTGCGGATCTGAACGAGACGAAATTTGAAAAGGCTCACTAGTTCTAGTTAAGCAGAGACCGAAACAGGGACTGGAGCTGGCGGTGAACTACAATGCACTGAGCGTCGGTAGGACGTGGGTTTTCTAACCGTGCAACTACGGGAAAGATTCAGGTCGCTACCCTCTCCCGGAGCCCTCTGGGAGTGAGTTTGGAAGTAGTCGAGCTTTTCGCGGACCGCTCCAGCCTCTGTCATAAATTCATTAAAGTTCAGGGACCTTCAGCCCTGTCTTTCATCTGGAGTTTGCATTACATAGGAAGAAAACTTGTAAAGGTTAAACAGGTGCACTGTATGTCCCAAAATGAGCGGAACTGGGGAGTTCTTGGGAATTCGATTTTGGCTTTCATAAAATTTGGGGATTAAAGCAATCAAGCATCGTTTAAGGGTAGCGTTTACGGAAAGCCATAACGTTCGGGCTATCTCGCAGGATACCCGGTTTTAATACTGTTGCGATATAAACGTTGTAAATAGGTTGCGGTACGCCCCGATTGGGCGATGTTTATAATGTGCGCGCAATATAAAGGAAAATGATTCAACAGTAAATGAGTTGAATTGTGTACAATCTATTAAAGCAGTTCGGAATGTACTTCACTCTCTGACCCCGGTAAGAATTTTGGAAATCAGCTTCAACCCAACCCCGCTTCAACCGAATCTCCTAAGGATCTCGTAGCTCGATGCTGCAGTGAGCCAAGCTTCCGCAACCCTGAGCCTCCTCGATTTAATCCACTGATGCCAGCTCTCCTGCATGCACCTGCTCTTCCAAAGCCCGAGCCAGCAACCCCTCTATACCCCGCATAGTCTGTATTAGTCTGCGCTATCAGGAGCGCCCCGCCGCAAACCCCGCACAGCTAACCACCGCTCTCAATAGCTTGCCACCTAATATGTAACACTAGTATTTAGAATCTTGATACTCAAGGGACTGGGGCCTCCGCCTCAGTGCCCCTACGTTAACCTAAGCAATTAAACGCTAGGGAAAATGCATCGGCTAGGCCCCTTTTAGGATTGTCGCGCGCTTACAGTCTAGGTTTCAGGATAGTTGTGCAACGCTCTAAGATTAGAAAGGGGACAATAGTGCATAGGGACACATCAGGGGGGAATCTCGCCAATGCTATGCTAGGATCAGAGAACCCGCTTAGGGGATTAAGTGAATTATGAGGGAAAGGCGAGTCAGCCTTATTACCTGTGACCAGGCTTAAGGGTTGACTCTCCCTCGGGGGACCTTCATACGATTGGACACGTGGGCCGATATAGGGGCCAGGCCGAACACCAACCCGCCGGCAGCCTGCTAAGCTAAGCGTTTCCCCTAGGTCATCGCATAGATCACCGGGGAATCGTGGAAGCCGGGGTTGTCCGGGCACTACACGCTAAGGAAACTCGTGGTGCAGCTGGGATCCCTTAGGTACTGGTCCTAGTACACTTCGGCAAACACTACACAACCTGGGTTATCATGACCAGTCACTTGAAATTTATATATTTTGAATCTACACATAACGGCCTCCATGCTGCCATTAATGCCGTAACCGCACTTGTCGTAAAAGTTTAGCTATAGCGAGTTTTGCTTAAGCAAAATCACTAATTGTCACGTATATTATGCGGGATTCACGTTATAATGCGGGATTCACGTTATAATGTCCCCACCACTTGGAACTTATGTACCCCACACAGTGGCAGGCACACCCTAGACTCCCCTGTGTTTTTAAATAAAGTTTCAAATAAATTTCAAACAAAGCTAGGTAATAGTTTGGCTTATTTCAGACGGTGTCAATGAACCGTCGTTGCTTTTTCGTTTTGCTGAGGGTTTCCGCCACCCCGTGGGGTCATTTTACATAGGGCCTACAGGATACCCTAGAAACACCGCATTGGCAAGCATAAAACACCGAAATACTACATTGCCAAAATGAGGTATGTAGGGGTGTGCCCGACACCCTCATATTTTGTTATATGGTGTGGGTGTCACGTCTTTACGGTATAGTCTACACTACAGGGGGACAAAAGTTCCAACTGTTGGGGACATTATAACGTGAATCCCGCATAATGTCCCCACCAGTTGGAACTTATGTACCCCACCCTGTGGCAGGCACACCCTTCACAACAGGGCGTCTTAGACACCCTCTACGTTTTGAATAAAAGTTCATAGGGTAGCTAGCTAGCTGTTAGCGTTATTTTAGAGGGTGTCAAGCACACCATATTAGTTTTACGTTTTTTGATGGTATCGGCCATACCGTCGGGTCAATTCCCATATAGCCTACGGGGCACCTGTCTAGGACTGCACTGGATAGATTCAAGTACCACTTCCGAATTTATCTTGCATTCTACATTTTAGAGTCAGAATAAAATGTTTTCAACGATAAAAATTTTTATTCAGTAGTTTACAATATGGAAGTCACCATACTAATACTATACGGTGTCTGCTACACTGTCACTGCAGAACAATACAGCAATTCCCGCGGCACTTTACTGCCAAAATGCAGTAGCTAAGGGTGTTCCTGACACCCTCATATTTTGTATATGGTATGGGTGTCGCTGTCACTGTCTTTACGGTATAGCCTACACTACAGGGGGACAAAAGTTCCAACTGGTGGGGACATTATAACGTGAATCCCGCATTAATAGCATTAAAACATACTAACTTTAATATATATAATTATATAAAACTAAACTTTAACTTATCATAATAAAAAGCGCATCGTTGTGCGCGAAATCGATCGAGGCATATATTTGATATGCGAATGAAATACGTTAGTTTGCGCAATCAAATTATATCTAGGTTCAAACTAAAAATAAATGTAATTCGGTGACTGATGCAAGTGACGGAATAAAATGAGTTTACCCTATACAACCAAATACATCAGCTCATGAAACCGTAATATAAATAGTTTACTTCAAACGTATCCAAACAAAAATACGTAGTCAACAATAAGGCTTATGTAAATAGTAAAGCTAAATTCAAAAAAAATACGTTTAAGATGTTACCATATCTTTAGTTCCACGTTAGTCCCAAAATAATTTTATATGTTAGGAGCATCATTTATTTGCTTGGAAGAAAATACGACTCCAACTGTAAAAAATCAGGTGCGAGGCGGGAGTTGAACACATCTTTTAAACTGGTAGGACGTAACAGTGTGCTAGACCGCTCGGCCACGTTTTGGCAAACGTGTACTGGATTACATTGCAGGTCATTTCAACTCTTGTGCGAGATTCAGAAAGACGTTTGAAAGGATGCACTAATATTCTAGTCTTAATAATTTAGTGCGGGTGAAAAGTAATTATATAACAGCAATAAACATGATCCACGTAGTAGAAACAAGCATTCGTTTAATGTAAAGTTCTCCGTTATAGCCATATCCTAGAATTTGCTGTACTAACCTCACGAGCCGATTTCATTTATATATTCCGTAAGCAACATATATTTTCACCTCCTAGCAAAATTGGACAAGAACGAAAACTAACTTTACGCATCAGTAAGTAGGATTGCACTATAAGATATGTGTAAGCAGATAGTTTCTACGCCTAACCGTTCCCATCATTGCGCGGCCCTAACATGGTCATCTTTAGTTGAAATTGCTGACACACTGTAATATTATGCCCGGCCAGCTCATACACCGATAAAACGTTCATTCCAATTTTGAGTTAAAATTTACTCAATTTTAGCTACGTTTCGAATCGAGTTAAGCTTTAACTCAAGCTATCGGATTATAAAATGACCGACTATTCAGTCAAAATTGATACAGATTAGGTCATACCTTGACCCAAGTTGCGTTAAGCTTATGGTAAAAAGCACCAACGTCTATCGTTACGAAAACAACCAATTTAGTTTACCGATAAAGTTAAGATGCACGTTGCCTTTCGGAAGTGAGCGTCATTTCAGAATGCAAAGACTAAATGACATCCGTGTTGCTGCGCCACGTGGCAACGGTGGTCACGTAAATTACGTGACATGCAAGGCTTGTAGTGTTCGTCATGTCCATGCAAGGCTTATCGTATTCGTCATGCAAGGCCCGCCGTGTTCATCATGTCCATGCAAGGCTTGTCGTATTTATCATGTCCATGGAAGGCTTGTAGCGTTTGTTATGTCCATGCAAGGCTTGAAGTGTTCGTCATGTCCATGCAAGGCTTGTCGTATTCGTCATGTCCATGCAAGGATTATCATGTTTGTCATGTTCATGCAAGGCTTGAAGTGTTCGTCATGTCCATGCATGGCTTGTCGTATTCGTCATGCAAGGCTTACCGTGTTCGTCATGTCCATGCAAGGTTTGTCATATATATTCGTCATGCAGGGCTTGTCGTGTTCGTCATGTCCATGCAAGGCTTGTCGTATTTAACTATTTAACATGTCCATGCAAGGTTTCTCGTATTCGTCATGCAAGGCTTGTCGTGTTCATCATGTCCATGCAAGGCTTGTCGTGTTTGTCATGTCCATGCAAGGCTTGTCGTGCGGTTTCTGTATTCGTTGGGCTTGTCGTGTTTTGTGGGTCGTTGTGTTTGTGTGATTCGATGCAGGCATGTCGTGTTTGTCAGTCTGCAGGCTTGTCGTGTTCGTCATGTCCATGCAGGCTTGTCGTATTTACTATTTACATGTCATGCAGGTTCTCGTATTCGTCATGCAAGGCTTGTCGTGTTCATCATGTCCATGCAAGGCTTGTCGTGTTTGTCATGTCCATGCAAGGCTTGTCGTGTTTGTGATATCCATGCAAGGCATGTCGTGTTTGTCAAGTCCATGCAAGGCTTGTCTGTGGATTTGTTTGAACGCCGGAAACGCAGGAATTGGGAGGATGGGCATTAACACAGCTCTCGATAGTAGTCAAAAATAATACTAAAAATAAGCATAACATAATCTTAGAAATGAACTGCTGATACATGCATATCCAAAGCAAAAAAAAACAGGCAAACAATATTAATAAAACGTAACCTTACAAGGCACATGTGATGACATTTGGATCACACAAGATACAAGAACATGCCATATAAACAAATTCTGTAAACTTGGAACGAATTGAGACTTCACAAAACAGGTGGTAAGTTACTAATCCCAATATTTTTGTCGCACGTTATCTCGTAACATCGCATACATACGAATTGCCTAAATGCGTGCGTACACTTGTTCGACTGCAACATCGGCTACGTTACAACTCATTTATAACACAGCCAGCCTTAAGTTCAAAAATATTTTTGGGACTGTCTTGTTTTCACAGCATCAAACTCGTGCTATTGCGCTCGGTTAGACTCGCCACAACTGGGCGGCATACAAACCTTTTGACCCTATGTTTGATTATGCTACAACTATTACTTTTAGTATGCATATGTATGCTTGCACTAGATGTAAGCTTTTCAGTTCTGCAAAATTACTATTTATTTAATGTTTTACCGGTTCTGCCTTCAGAAATTTCTGCTATCAAATATCCGAATTTCAAGCACTTTTTGAGTATGAAATAAATTCAGAGATGCCGCTAGATGTGACAAGTTTACGCATACATGTACTACCAATCGGCAGGGATATCGTTTGACCATATCCGGATATCCAAGTAAAATATTGTGTTGTATATCAGCGTATGGACAACTATATCCTGAACTTCGAAACGTTTATTTTAAACATCAAAACAGTATATCAGATTTTGCTATTCGCTGTATATCATGATGGATTGCGTATTTAAGGCATAAACATTGTTGTTTGCATAAAGTTTTTTGCACCAATTATAGTTGCGGTGTAAAGATAGGTCACTAAGTACGCGACATTACTAAACAGTGTTTAATTTATAGTGAACACGATTTCATGCTACAGTTAGTACTAATTTAGGTCGAAATTCCGAATATTTTTGGTTTCTGTATGGGATACAAAATAACATCGAGAGCAACTTTCAAGTTTAGCCCAAACAACCGGCTCTACATTTCGGACAAAAAGATAAAATTTGTGGTATCACAAGTTAGTTATTTGAATTTAGAAATTTTCAACAAATTAAATGGGAACCATTCTTAAAATCTATCTGTCACAACGTATCAGCTAAGGATGACCCATCAGTCTTTCGTACTGCTCACTTAACGCTTTGTAGCAGTCTGATGCAGTGCCATTTAGCTTACGTGCTCCCCCACCCAATCGTAACTCATGCTGTTGCGTTGTTTCCTGTTTCGGTCTCGTACTGTTCGAATAGTAGCTGTCAGTTTTTACTTGTCTTATTCCAATGACACTACGGTTTTCAATGATTTTAGAGCTACTGGGATCATGACAAGCAGCTTCTGATCTCTGAATTTTTAATATATATATGGCAAATCTTTGTTCAAACTCCAACATATTACTAAAAACTTTTAACAGCATATTATGAAATTTTTTAAAATATTTTAACTCAAATTACACAGAGCGAACGAAATCGGATCGCCGTGATCAAAACAGAAAATAGGCCGTGTTTAACCTAAATTGCAAGCTGTATAACAACTAAGTTCGATTTCTGAAATAAAGATAATCCAAAAAATCAGCTTGGTTTCAACGCTTCAAAAGCCGCAACCGTTGTTGCTTCAATGAAACATTCGATAAATAAAGTTGTCATACTGACAAATTTATCCAAGCTTGATTGCCCGAGGGAAACAACGTCTACCTTTGAAACCTAGCCCAATTTTGTGAAAAAGTAACCCTACCGCTGATAGATCGGAACATCTACTCATTACTTGCATTACCAACTCGTACCTATGATCTAAATATTTCAACGTTATTATGATTTTTCCAACCCAATACTCCCCGACCACAATGTGATGGCCAGGCATAAGGCTAATATGGTATACTCTACAAGTGACTGGCTAAAAACAAAATATATTACGACAAAAATCCCTCCACGGACGGTGACATGAGAACAAATGTGTAAACAAAAGTCATCTGGATACCCTGAATCAAAGCAGGTATTTTACGGCCCACAATCGAAATATTTCACTATTAATTCCAACCCAAATCCGAATATCAGTCAGGTATAGCCAGCCACAAAGTCGCCATGGCAAATTTTTCACATGGTCATGAAGCGCTTTTACTATAAAATCATTATGAAAAATGCAAAAGACAAAGGCTTTCCGTAAAATGCTGACAGGCATTACAACAATTATAGACAAATAATAGTTACATAATTTCTTAACACAAATCCATGCAACTTAGTAAACTGAAACACGGATCAATTTTGTCAATCTAATCTTAAGTTTTTACCTAAAATTAAATTTATGATCACAAGAAAAGAATCTCGGAAAAAATTAAACACTGATTTGATCCTTCGATGCAAGAAGACGTTCAAAAAATTTTAGGCTCAACTTTTCATGTCCTTATCTTTAGATTTCTGTATTGGAAAATCAGGGATGAGATATTAGATATTTTATCAGCTTCAAACTAATATTTAATACCGTGATTAAATTACGACACCGGACCAATGTTTTCGACACAACAACTTTCCCAGTAAAACAGGGCCATGCCGTTCTGGATATACACTAAGTCTAAGCCTTAGCTTAGGGCCGTATATGAGACATACACTAAGCCTAACTCTAAGTCGTGGAGCTGCCGCCCCCGAACCCCCGATCTAAGCTGTGTTTTTCTAACGATATAACGTATCGCCCCTCAGGATTCATTGGTCCCAAAATAGGATGGAGCAGCACTTAATGTTAGAAGCCATTCCACGATCAAAGTTCCACTATTTGTATATAGTTGCCGAAATTGTGAATCTGCGTTTGTCTCTGAACCACGTAAAGTTGTCGTTTGTGGATTTTTCAATACCCTCATCGAGGAACAGATTAAAGAATCAGGTTTACACTAAAATCAACATTATGCAGAGACCTTAGACAACGAAAAGCTGATTATTCTTTGACTGAAAATAGCATTAAAGCCATTTTAACGCAGTAGAAAATAATATATTTTGTAAAATATTAACAACATTCGAGCATTACACTGTCTTAGAGCGGCTGTGACAATTATTTCAGTACAGACTTCAAATTAATGATGAGTCGTAGACAGTGTAGCCACAAAACTCGTATTCATATTTCGTTCCAACAAAAAGATTATCAGAAAATAACCCACAAGAGAAAATTGAGCTACACAGAACTTGATAACAATTTCTGGCTTTCTTGCGACATCCACCATAAAAATAAACTAAGACAACACAGAGAGAGCTAAGTTTAGTTATTTACTTACACGTCGGCAATGCCCGTGTGCCATGAACATTAAAGTATAATTTTATTGAAATAAAAAATTCAAAACCACAATATATAATGTCTATTTAAAATCTAGCCACGTAATTACAGCAGTAACATGTTCGCACAAAGTTTGATAAAATTTAAAGGATACGACGATACGTCGAACCATTGGCTTTTGCGTTATTACCCGACCTACAAAGACCAAAATTAAGTCGCTCAAAACTGGTAAAAAATTTTTTGTTTTTACCGATTTTAAATCAATTTCGTTTAATTTGTCATCAAAATGCCGCTTCAATTGAAGTTACCTGTTGTACGTACCTCAAATTTCACAGTATTCCATTTTATAAAGCAAAATAGATTATTAAAATCACGCCTCAACAAATTATTCACTCATAGCGAAACATTTCCAGTTCAAACTCGTATCGGCTTTGTACAAAATTATATCTCATTTCGAAAAGTAAACTACTCTTCACACACAAGTCTGACCAGAAATGATGGCTTCGCTTCAAATCGTTTAGCTTCCAATAGCATCTCTTTCGAGTACCGTCAAATGTGTTAACGAATCACACTGATTTTACTCTAAGGAATCACACTGATTTTACTCTAAGGAATCACACTAATTTTACTCTAAGGAATCACACTGATTTTACTCTAAGGAATCACACTGATTTTACTCTAAGGAATCACACTGAT
>JASANE010005328.1:0-25995 GCA_030248225.1 Trileptium ribeirensis | reverse complement strand
ACTGCACACAGTGGGCAGTATGGTCGCTACAAATGCACTCAAACCGATTCGAGTGCAATGACAATGCCCAATGTGCCGTCCGTGCAATGGTAAACACGGTTGCTTACTGTGATCATTAGCAGCAGTGATTGCACGTGGCTATGCAACTGTATAGTACAATGCATTGACGGCGTGCATTCGAAAAGACTTTAACATTTTAAGGTGCAAAAGAGTAATCAGTTTACACATTCGAGTGCAATAGTTTTGATCATTGATCGTGCAATGATAATTACTATTGCAAACTCTAGAGAAACATTGTTTACTAAAGGGCGGCGTCCGTGAAATTGTTTTCGCCAAAGCATGTTCCAGTGCAATTGTTGTTACATTTGCACTAGCTGCAGCAATGGCATAAACATAAGCCTGAAATGTGAACCTTGTTATTGTTTATGCCATTGCATCTGTGCGAGCAATGGTTGTTGTATTTACACATTTTCGTGCAAGTGGTGGGGTGATTGCAAATAGACATAATTTTTAGAGTTAACCAAAAAGCCAAGTATTTTTTGCTTTTGCAAAAACCCTTAATATCTAGCTTTTGACCATTTTGTCCCAAAAATCTATGTATTTTTGCATAACTCATTATTAGTATCAGAGCTACTATTTGCGAAAGGCCCGGCATATTTTATGGTGATTTTGAACTATGAATTTATTTTTCAGTGTTTTATACCAAAACATTAGTCTCTCAGTAGTTTCAATCGTGTTGGTGGCTCAATATTTTAAAACATTAATTTGTACTTAAACGGAAATTTGTCTCAGTTATTGTTTCTACTTATATGTAGAAACTGGACACCGGTTCGACCCAAGGTTTTATGGTATTTCACTTACATATACCTCCCTTGCACTTCCAAAGCACTTTACAGTGCAACTATTGGTATATTTCAGAACAGTATTAAGATATTATAAGTCCAATATTAAGTTTCGCATGCTGATGTCGAGTCATAATTAAAAATGAACGGCAAACCCTGCGATACGCTATATTTGTTTATTTTACAACGCCAATTAAGGAACCGAGTATAGCAAATACATATAAACGTCTCCTCTGTCATCCACTGAAACCTCCCGCGAAGATTGGCTAAAATTCAGCATTAATTAGAAAAAAATTGAGATTATTGCTGCAAAAAATTTGAAAAAATTGGCAGAAATTGTAACAAATCTAGCAAATTTGAGTAAAATTATCTTCATAACGAATTCGACATTCTGTTCCTCCGAACCCAAGAACCTCGGACTTCTATGATATATATTATAATTATTTTACAAATCTAGTGTCATACCACAAAAGTTTTCAGCCGCCTTTACTGGTACTCACATATGTGTCAATTTTTCCATGCCGTATCAATATAATTTTTCAAGAACAATGCCACCAACAGGCACTTGAGATGACGCATTTACGACATACAACTGCAAGCTATTGAAGAAATTGTTAAAGTGCGGAAGATATTTTCAATACAAATTTTATGTTGTTGGTGTGTTGTAGAATTGAGTCAAGCGTTTGCAAAGAACTATTTAAGCTGTACATTTACTGTCTGTGACGCTCTTTTAAGCCACAGCTGTAAGACAGTATTCTCCCTGAAAACTATATTCCAATTTTTACATGTTGTGCGTTAGTACTCAATAAAATCAGTTCTGAATATACATCAATCCAAACAACAAAAATTATGTTTTCAGCCAATACAGAGCCAAAATTGGCACAAATCGAAAGAATTACGTGTAGTCCTAATCTGCATGCTGTTTCAAAGGGCCAATGTTGACCATACGGTTGTTAACTAGTGAAGTCGCTGCAGTGTGTGTCACATAATACCGAAAAGAAAAATTGTTGTAGGTGTCTAGAATTTACGGGGTAATCAGCCTAGCTGCACCTCTTTATTGTTTTGCTTTAAATTACGAGCAATATGTCACAGTGTATGTTTGCTCCAAATACAAGGTATATCAAATTACCTAAACCACTAAACATCTATTGTCGCAGTTGCAAAGCTACACAAACTTTTCTTGGTACACAATGTAGAATGCCTGTTAGCTCAATGTCGATTATATTAAACGTGTTACGTATAGCCCAAGAAAGATATGTGACAGATGTAATACAATAATTTAAAATTTTTGACGTCAAATCAGCGTCAAATGTCAACTATACCTAGCTTCTGTTGGAGTCACATGTAGGATCAACATATTTTAAATTCCTGTTTCTGGAATTTAAAACCGCTATACTAGTTGCAATGTAACTCTTATTAACATTATGTCCAGCTCCGATTCTGCCTGGCTAACTATAAAACAAGCTAACAGTTATATCTTTAGCTTATGGGTGGCGCTACACTCTCACACAAACTCGTAACTTCTGAAAATAACAGTAAACATAAATTTGGTAAAATCCTCTGGTTGCTAAACTTAGAGATGGAGAATATTCGCTAAATTTTCTTAACAGGGAATCATTCATAGATTATGGTAGATATAATTTTACTTAAATTATAATATACCATATTACAATTTGCTTAAACATTGATGAAAATATTTGGCAACACGTTAATGCGCTTGGTATATTATTGATAATTGGCAAAATTGTTTATTGATGGCATATATCTATGAGTGAGAATGCCGTGCAGTCACATAAAATAGCCCGTAAATATTTTGTTACACGCGAATTTTTCTTGAAACGCATAACAACAGTAAATTGAAGAGTACTTTGGCGAAATCCATTTCCCTGGCGTTCACATTTCAGGCTTATGTTTATGCCATTGCTACAGCTAGTGCAAATGTAACAACAATTGCACTGGAACATGCTTTGGTGAAAACAATTTCACGGACGCCGCCCTTTAGTAAACAATGTTGCTCTAGAGTTTGCAATAGTAATTATCATTGCACGATCAATGATCAAAACTATTGCACTCGAATGTGTAAACTGATTACTCTTTTGCACCTTAAAATGTTAAAGTCTTTTCGAATGCACGCCGTCAATGCATTGTACTATACAGTTGCATAGCCACGTGCAATCGCTGCTGCTAATGATCACAGTAAGCAACCGTGTTTACCATTGCACGGACGGCACATTGGGCATTGTCATTGCACTCGAATCGGTTTGAGTGCATTCGTAGCGACCATACTGCCCACTGTGTGCAGTAGCTGCACACAAATTAATGTGAATGACGCATAACCGATATTTAAAAGCAATGGTGTTAAATCTCAGCCATCTAATATAAAGTATTTCGAAGTTTTTAGTGAGTTCCAACGTAACCGTTACTGCAACACGTGTAGTCAAAATCATCGAATTTTAAATAGCCGAAGAACTTATAAACAAGAAAAAACACAGTGCACACGAGAGAATTTGTAGTTAGTAATGGCGGGATGAATTATTGTTACAAACTCAAGAAACTGCGCATTAACGATCTTGAAATTGCACATCAGTTACACAGCGGCGAATTTATATAGCTTATTATTTATGGATTGGAAAGCTGTCAACTGCTGCAATTTTATGTTTATGACGCCTTCTTAAGATAAGTGGTACCCTTTTTAAAATTACGTTATGAACGTGTGGGGCACGACGCGATCCATTTCGGCCTTACCCTCCGGTTCAGGACGCCACACCCTCACTTTGGTCGAGGGGTTTCATGGTATCACGGACAAGGGCCCTTTGAAAAATATTTTTCATCGACCCCCCTTAGTTTTGAGAGGGGTAGTTATATCTTCTTCCAATCTAAGGGTATCGAAAAAATTTTAGCCCATGATACCATGACCCAAGCCAAAATGACTAAGTTGGTATGGGTAGCCCTCTCCAGAGCCTGGAGTGGGAGGCGGGTAAGATCGAAATGGCTCGCCTCATGTATGACTTGTTCAGTTATTATAACGGTGTCACAGTCTTCTTAAGAAATCATCATAATCTCTTGATTGTTGCAATGTTATTCCCAAATTCAGATGAAACATAAAATATTGAAGCTCAAAGTAAATTGTGTAAATTGTAAGCATGCCATACTTTTATAGCGTAAGTTTCAATATTGGAAAATTGTGTCACGAAAAAATCCACATATATCAATATTTTTGATAAAATGAGAAAATGGGTTGAAATGCTCAGCTTTTTATCGCGTTCCAGCGGTTGCACTGAAAGTGGAATAGTATTTCACATATTTTAGACATGGCAACACATATACAACAATTTCTTCTTTTTCCCAATAACTTTATACCTACCTTTTTGGTAGCAGATGACACCACCCCAGAAGATATCGGGATGCTAAGGATCGAGAAGTTTTAACATTTTCTAGGTCAAATTAATAGAACACAATGGTAGAAAGAAATCAATGAAAAGAAAAACACAATAATGAAAGATTGCTACTGCAGGATTTCTGTTACCTTATATCAAATGTGCATCAGCAGATAGCAAGACAAGGCATCTCAAGAAGCGGCTGTAGAAAGCCAAACGTTGCTTATAGTTGAATTGAAGTAAAGAAAAATAAAATAACACCACATTACGCTTGCATAACTTCGGCATCCTACTTGATTCCAGGAAACTTAAATGTAACTATGTAAAATTACCAAAATTTGGTTGTTGAGAAATTTACAGTTTATCTCCACTTGGACAATATTAAATTTTGAAAATGATTTACAAGAAGGAAAGTTCAAGGTTGGACGAAATTAACTTCTGAGACAGTAGAAATTTGCAAACTTGTTTTTATACCTTGAGGCAGAAAGGAATTGTTTCTTAACAATTCAAATCTAGCGGTTACTAAATTAATTTCATGTCAAGGATGCATTGCGCAAAATGTATCCCACCAAATATTGTATAAAACTTAGTTAAAACTATTAAACTGTATACTTCGTGCGTTCTCAATTGTATTCGTTGAGTTTAGGGTCGACAAGGATTGATATTTTGAATCGATTCGGGGTTAAAGTGGTTTTAGTTTAGAATATATGTCAAACACGAAACCTATTAGATGTGATTACACAAAATGACTACTTGGTAAAACTACCTTGCGATTTGCTTCTTATTAGTTAAAATAATATATGGCATATATATAAGATATTTATGCGTTGCGAAACTATGATATAAATCAAAATTTGTTATTCATAGCTTCAAAATTGTCTAACACACACATTCGCGTAGGATCTATTCAACAGTAAAAATCCGATTGCTAGGCCGAATAAGCTTAGTCTTAAATTACAAATGGTTGGTTTGAAGCCAGGTTCTAAGACTATGTTCAAATTGTATTAGTTCTAATCTTACCCGAACCGTTATAATCTGATACGATTCGGTTTTTGTCAGATTGCTCACGATCCTATGCTATACGGTTAAATTCTTGCCGACCGTATAAGTGTGCGTATGTATTTTTGCATCACATCATCCAATTCGTATCTGATAAAATTGCGCAAGCTCTATCGGATCGGATGGGATAAAATCGGACACAATGTGAATACGGAATTAACGTCTGTTTATTAATAAACACTCCGTGGAAATCAATTCGAACATGAAATTATTGAAATTGTTTAAAATCATCATCTCAAACAATAAATATTATACATTTCGTTCCAATCAGTTTGAAAAACGTCTTCGTTAAACTACACATCAAATTGATTATTGTGATGCTATTGTTTATTATGTCTTATCTACAACAATCTATTTTCAGTCGAATCAATTTGAAAACGAAAAACATTCTGACAATTTGTTCTAATTTGATTTCTCTTTTTTCATTTGACAACTAAATGGGGTCAGGTTAGAGGTTGCATACTGCAGCAGGTTGTAAACACAGATTTAAAAAAGCGAAATAGATCATGGTTATGTGTTTTCATTTGTGTAGTACAAACATATAATATATATTAGATTTTGCAGTATTTATATTGACTAGTACATTAGCTGATCGCTTGTGACCTTGCCACTTTTTGCTAAGTCAACATATTTCGATAGTTTAAAAGTACAACACGATTTAAGATTAGAATTCAAACAGGTAATAAAATGTTATTGAGAGATCGAATAATACTCATAAACATTAAATATACCAAATTCGTAAAGTAAACGTGTAATTTTATTTATTAAACAATGGTTTACAACGAGCGATTGCGGATAAAATCCTTTCTAAAGCTACGCTGAAAATTATAAATTATGTAGAAAATATTAAAATTATTACTCTATCTGTATTACCTTAATACTGAAATAGCGGGATAAAATTTGTCCCACAAAAATTCAAAATTTTACTGGGTC
The DNA here is from genome assembly GCA_030248225.1 of Trileptium ribeirensis. NCBI lineage: Eukaryota > Metazoa > Nematoda > Enoplea > Enoplida > Thoracostomopsidae > Trileptium > Trileptium ribeirensis. Next base: position 19,784 of record JASANE010005328.1, on the reverse strand, counting down.
TTGGTTGCACTTGCAAAAGTACTAGGTACGTGCAATTCATTAGCTCCCACAAATTTTCAAATTACAGGGAAATTGCTGTGTATTATGACTACGTTCGCAAGTTCTCTCTTGCGCATGGCATAGTGCGCATTTATGATAGTGTGTAACTCTGAAGTTATCGCTGATTTCGTGTGTTTAACTGTCAAGTAATGCGATGTGCATAATTTTAAGGTTAGTGCGGTTAATTGCGCAAAATTAAAAAAATATTAGAGATTATAATTGTGCTAAATTTACGAGCGTATAGTTGTGCGAGGTTCTAAACCCACTTTAACTGACCGTGTATTTATACTTTACTGCTAAAACAGAAAATAAGCGCCAGCTGTGTATCATATTGCGAATCTTGCATAACCTTTAAGACCACACCATCTTGTTAGAATTATATGACACCAGAGACCCGGGAACAGGGGGGCATGTGCCCTCCCAGAAATTAGGCTGGGGGGGCAAGAGGTTCATTATGCCCCCCCAAATTTACACCTCTAATATGCGGTATAAATACTATATACAGTGGAAATTGTATATTATAGAAAAGTTGTAGCGCTATCTTTGCTTGCCCCCCCCCAGATTAAAAATCGTTCCCGGGTGTCTGTATGACACGTGATTAATTCTGTATGAGCAGGTAATATCGGGATGTAACAATTCTATATTTACACAGTACTCGCCGATTAATTTTAATTCGCAACATTTTTCATGCGTGAATTGTGAAATTCTAATTTAATTAAGAAATAGGTTTCGGAGAAGTACCAAACACCATCTGGTAGCTTCATGTGTAAAGTATATAGCGAAGTGGAAAAATCTCCTACGCGGTAAACCGTAAAAACAAATTTGAGAACCGAAATACAACGCTAAAAAGCTAAAGCTAAAAGTATTAAACGCTGATATCTGATTTGGTCGTCGAATTATAACAACCCTTAGTTGACTATTTTTGATGGACTATTTTTATAACAGACAATAGAATTTTCGACACTTTACTTCTGACAGAATGCATTAAACGAAACCTAAATTTTATAATTCTATTTGGTCTTTGAAAACCTTTTGTGAAAAGACGCGAAAGTTTTAAAAAAACTGGAAATGAGTAAGACCATGTTGCCGCTTGGGCGTAATAAAGACACAAAATTTATTTCACATTAATGGAAAACAGAAATCAACGAAAACGAGCATAATTTGTGGACAGAAAATAAAAAAATAATATCATGTATATATATAATAGAATGCATTTAATCTATAAATTATATTAAGGGGTAAAACGGAATCAACGGATTCAACCGAATTCAAGCATCTTAAGGCGTGAGACCGGACGATACAAAAAGAGATCGTCGCACTGCTCTAGCTAATTCCTTCAAAATCTCAATTTATTTGGGAAGGGCCTTCCGAATTTTTTAAGATTAATGCGGTTCCAAAAATCAATGATATTGTCGCAGAAACATTCCTATCCATAAAGCTCATAGCATTAACTGAACAGGTTCAACGGGCTTAACGCAGGGTGAGGGCTCAAAACTGCCATTTTAGGGTTTAACTGTAGCTGTTCTTGTTCTGATGTCGTCGTAGAATCGTCGTCCAAATCTTCAATGTTTTTTAAAAATTCTGTTATTTTTGTAAATTGAATATGTTCCTTCCGAATAAGTTAGTTTAATGCCTTTTGAGTTAGCTATAAGTTGCTGTACGTATGTTATTTTTCGGCGTTTTAATTCTTTAACACCATAACTAGTTTGTGTGTCGTGCAATGTTTAACAAATGCAAGTGCGTGAATAAAATCCCGATTGAATTATTGCAAACGGCTTGCGCGAAAATACCTGAGCTATCTAGTAAATTTTTGTCGGTTAATTAAGTAGCCACAGCCAACAAAAACGAACGTGTAAACATATGTTATATCAAAATCTCAGTTAGAACAACAGATCGGAGTGCGAACTGGCCACTTTTGAGGTCAGAGGGAGTTAAACGGTTAATGTATTTTTCGGGTAATGTTGAACAATATTTTGCGGCAACGGTGAATTGAACCTGGAATTTTTGGCGCGAATCTCGTACGCACGCCGCTTTGATTTTTGGAACTGTCGGTCGTTTCTTTAAAAAAAACTCGCAAAGCCAGCGAATAACAACGTATGCGTGCGTAACTTACACCGCACGTGAAACTTCGTTATCCACAATGTTTCGGTTTAGAGCTCCTTGTATAAAACAAATGTGTTAATCTGCTAAATTTTAGTAATGAAAAACAATTTAAAAATTATTCACACCCATGAGCATTTTATGTCTCCGCTGCATTTTACTAACTGCGAAATGAACAAAGCCGTTGTCGACTGTGAAGTCTATAGGCGCGTAAGCTATTTGTAAGCTGTCCCGTGATTAATATTTATTGTAAGGTAAAGCCTTAGCCTAAGCTAAGACACTTATATCGTCATAAGCACTATTGCCAGATAAAATGCAGGATGTGTCCCCAAAAGATAGTGAACAATAAAAATTTTGATTTGTAGCGTCAAATCCAATCGGCTTTAAGTTTTTCAAAATTGAAACAACTCCATTGATATAGGCTATCTTACAGTGAAGTTGTTTGGAATCGAATTAATTTATTCAGTAAATTTATTTTTTAGTAAATTTTTTAAGAGACAGTTTTATCAAATGAGTTTGGTCCAAATTAGTTAGACATACAAACGTCCTTTGAAATTGGGCTTCTAGTGTGTTACTGAGTATAGTTACTACCTAACATATCACGCGCAACATTGAAGATATTTACTTTTCGCTGGTAATTTTATAAGGTTCTCACGGGGGAACCAAGAAATATTAATATTTTAAATCAGAATTTTTTTACCATATTTTTCACTTTTTTAATTTTTATAATTTTTGATGGCCAACTATTACTGGACTGCATCAGGATCCGATCCTTTCACCGCCTTTCATGAGGATCCGCTAATGAACACTTTTATTTTATTTGTGGATTGAATTTTATGAACAAACAACATTCCCACAGGTTTGAAGAGCCTGGAACGAAATAGCATATTTGACGCCAAAATAATTTCTGCCAAATTCATTTGGGAACGGCCAGTTTAAAACGTTAAAAATCGATATAGATATACCCGATTCAAAACTAGTTGGTTTCAACACTCCATCCAACCTGGACAGCATCTTTGGCGCCAAAATAATATAAACCAAACTATTTGACAACGGCTAGTGTAACACGATGAAACTCTGTATAGATATACCCGATTTAAATTGTAAAAACTCAAAACTAGTTGGTTTTAACACTTAAGACTTCATAACATCTTTGGTGCCAAAGTAATTTCATCTAAAGTGACTTTGGAATGGTCACTTAAAAACGAAAAATATCCATATAAATAAACTCAATTTATACCGCAAAAAATTCAAAATTGGTTAGTTTTAGCATTTCAAAGCAACGTTCATCTAAACTGACTTTCGAATGGTCACTTTAATGGCGGAAGCCACACTGAAATACTTTTTTCAATTTGTTAATAATTTTTGCAATTTTTGATACCTTTTGCTTCGCCAAAACCATATGATGTTCCTAATCTTTCGAGTTTCACATGAGGAATATTGTTGACAGCAGAATGTTAAAACTTACACAAGCTATTGTCGTTTACACTGTTATTTTGAAATTTTATCGTCCTCTTGCGCCGGGATGTACATAATATTGTTTCGTGTAAAGCTAACTTTACTAAAAATTTGATAAAAACTGGTTTGTAAAATTTTAGTTTATGCCCAGTACAATGCTCTGCAGTTTGAAACGTTTGTTAAAAGGGTTACAGAATGAACATTTACAGGACAGCTGCCTTGAGTATGAAATCTTAAAATGTGACATCTCTTACTCTACAATATATTATATTCTAAACTTGTATGGCGTGATCTATTGCCGTTATATTTGGAAATTACCACAGCGATACATACGATAACTAGTGTGGTGTATGGCATTAAGTTTTCTTTAACATGTGAGTAGTTAGCAAGCAAAGAACTGCAGCTGTTTATGCTTCAACACAACATGCATTTTGTCATATTTTAGTCAAAAATATCTCTAATACAAAGTTTATTACAACTTTTGGTACAAAATGAGGAACTGTATGCTAAACGCGCGAGAAACCTGTCTATTTTTGTGCTCCTTGGAAAGCAGCTTCTTCAGAACCTTTTCTAAATAGTAGTACAGAATTGCTGCGAGTATCAAATACGACGCATTTCGTACTAATTAGTAGGTACTAAAAATTTTTGTCTTATTTATATATTAGTTTGCTTTTCTCGCTGATTTAAAAATTAACCTATGTTATATATCGTCAAACGTACAACTTTTATATTCTAATTAGTTTAATATTATAAAAAAAGCAAAGGCTTCTCGTACTATAAAAAGTAACTCCGACATTATAAAACAGTGACAATTTTAAAAGCACATCACCTATTTATATATGTACGTGATAATTTTAATGTTGTGTTACGTAATTATACCATATATAAGTACATATATATGCAGATTTAATGCGGTGTTCACATTATAATGTCCCCCTTGTTTGGAATTTATGTCCCCACAAAGTTTTGGGCACACCGTGGACAACAGGGTGTCTTGGACACCAGACGATTTTTATACATTTTCCAGGGGTAGCTACCACGGCATTTGGTAGTTTTTCTAGGGTGTCATACACACCGTTTTAATTTTACACTTTTGTGGAGGGTGTCACCGATGCCGCCTACTTAAAGTACGTATTGGTCTTAGGGACACCATGCAAATGAAATGTTGCGCATGGCTTTTCCAGCAGTTTATAAATGAATTTTTCTTATTATATTACTAGTTAAATATCTGATGGTATGTTAAGATAGCTACAAACATAGCTTACATAGATAGCTACTGTAGCTAGTAACAACATACAAGATTATTTTGCCAAGAGTGGAACCATGGGGAATCCAATTGTCGTATCCCCCACCGGAACATGGATAGGTCCTGAAGGTTCGTCGGCTGAGGGTAATGTGTCTCGGCGGGGCGCAGACCAGGCACATATTTGTGCATAGGGAGGAGAGGGACATTTCTCCTCTGGTCTCGAACTTTCTCTTAGGGCATCGCCGATCCCCCACCGGAAGGTAGACTAATTTCCGCAGCCTCACTCTGAGTTCCAGCACCCCACCCTACCACCCCCTCTCCGCGGCGTGCGGTGGCTCGGGGTCGAGGCGAGCGTGCGGAGACTCAGAAGCGGAGCAGCGCCTCAGGATCGGGGGGGGTGCACGACGCCTCATCGCGAAGTGGCGCTACGTTGCCTCGGGTTGGGGTGGTGCAACCTATGCAACCCAGGTGGGGCGTGCGGAACCTCGGGGGAGGGGGTGTCCTACGCTTTTCAGGGGTGAGGGTTGCGGCCCCTCGGGGAAGGGGGTGCAGCCCTGGGGGGCCAAGCGTGGCGCTTCTGTAAGGGGATGCACGGCGGCGCCTCGAGGGCGGAGCCCTGGGTTAGGTCTAGGGTGCGGCTTCTTCGAGGTTGGAGTGTGACGCCTTGAGGGATAGGGGCGGTGCCTCGGGGGGCGCTTCACTTCGGGGGATGCGGCACCTCCGGCTAGGGCTGAAGCGTGCGGGGCCTTAGAAGCGGTGCGGCGCCTCATGGCTGGGGGGGGCGCGACGTCTCATCGAGAAGGGGCGCTGCGGCGCCTCAAGGTCGGGGCGGTGCGACACTTTTGAGGCTGCGACACCTCCAGCGAGGGTGGCGTGCAGCGCTTAAGGGGTGTTGGGGATACGGTGCTGTGGGAAGGGGATGGGGGCGGCGTGGGCGGTGGGGGAGTGGGGGCTCGAGTGCGGGTGGGTGGGTGGCGGGGCGGCGGGGTGGAGGTTGGGGGGAGAGGGGGCGCGGCGGGGGGCGCGGTGGGGGGCGCGCGGCGCCGGGGGGCGGGCGAGGGCGCGAGGAGCCCAGCGAGGGGGCGGCAGCGCAGGGGGGGGGAGGGGGGGGAGGGGTGGCCCCTGTGGGCGTGCGTGGCGCTTCGGTAGGGGGATGTTCGGCGGCGCCTCGAGTGCGGTGCCTTGGGTTGGGTGGCGGGTGCGGCTCCTCCGGGGTTGGAGTGCCACACCTTGTGGGGGAGAGGTGCGGCGCCAGGTGGGAGTGCGGCACCTCTAGCGGGGTGCAGCGCCTCGAGGTAGGTGCGGCGCCTCGAGGTGGGTGCGGCGCCTCGAGGTGGGTGCGGCGCCTCGAGGTGGGTGGCGCTTCCAGGAGGTGCGGCGCGTCGAGAAGGGTCGGCGCCTCCAGGGGGTGGGGCGCTCCGAAGGGGTGCGGCGCCTTAAGTGGGTGCAGCGCCTTGAGGGGGTGCGGCCCGTCGGGATCCACCCGCCGTCAAATCCTGGAACGACACTATATTTTGCTATTTATGGTTTGTTGAATATCGCGGATTTATATATATTTCTGTTGTAAAGTGGCAAGGGTAGCTCAGTCAGCAGAGCGTCTGCTTACGGATCCAAAGGCGAGAGGTGGCGACCTCGCACCAGCCAAACTATTCAGACGGCTGCTACAGACGCCTAGCCGAACTAAGAATCAAAAAAACTGCGCGCCGCTCCAGTTTTGTATGCAAAATTAGGCAGTAAAGACAAAAGTACAACTAATTTTTAAAAGCGGTGCAACGAGCGGTCAAATCAAATTCTTGTGCTTGTTCGCAGATGCGTTCTTATATGTTGGATTCTGTATTGCCACAGAGATTTCTTAATAAACAAAATAACGTGTAACAGTGCTGTCTCTATTGACTGGCTTTTTACCAACAATGTTGAAAATTGTAAGGATGTAACCCTTACCGTCGCTACAGTATAGTCACAACCGCAGGGGATAAAAAGTTCCAAACGATGGGGACATTATACCGTGAAGGCCGCATAAACCACGATTATAGAACCAAATGTAAAATAAATAAAAACTATTTTCGCTTCGTTCACGCGTTCAACCAATTTCCATTTGAAAATTTCGAGCTCAAGAAATAAAAAAAGAACATGCAATTTAACAGATATTGTTTTCACATTTTGTTTGAACTGCAAGTTTGAGATGATAATCGGAACATGTTGGTACTCATCGCCCTTAAGATGTACTCCGCCAGTGGAAATGTTTATTAATGTCACCACACGACTATATAATTTGCTACTATTTTCTACTGGTATATGCTTCAATATTAGCACCAATATTATTCGCAACTTAAAACTTCACGGCATTTACTGTTCACGTCTGTTATACAATGTCCCAAAACAAGTGGCGATTTAGCTGTGTTCAGCTACGGCAGAACAAATGTTATACCGGCCAGCATGCAATATTAATAGTGGATGTTGTTTGCATTAATAAACGGCTGCAACAATGGTTAGTATCCTGGCGCAAGACGAGCCGTTGGACAGTGTGCACAACTGCCTTTATCACCAGCATCTCCTTCTCTACCGGGATTTCCGGGATTTCCTGCACGGCCCGGTGTACCGGCTTTGCCACTATTGCCGACTTGGCCTGCCGGCCCAGGTTTTCCGTCATTTCCAGGAATACCAGGAGTACCTTTTTTGCCTTCCGGTCCTTTTTGCCCTGTGTTCCCACCGGCGCCAGGTTGCCCAGGCTGTGGTATGGTTGAACCCGGCTTTCCTGGTGGTCCTTTTTCTCCATTACGCCCGATGTCTCCAGGTGAGCCTTTTGGCCCTGCTGGACCCTCGGAGCCTTCCAATCCATTTCTACCAGTTTCACCATCGGCGCCCGGTAGTCCAATAGACCCTCTAGGGCCAGGTGGGCCCGGAGGCCCGGCATCGGACTCACAAGGGCATTGCACTGGCAAAATGTTCGGTGGTATTGTGCTAGCATCACCGGGGCGACCCGCGTTACCATGTCTCCCGTCCGCACCTGGATTGCCATTGCGACCACGTGGACCTGGAGGACCTTGCGGCCCGGAAGGACCACGATGACATGTGCAGCCTGAAATTTAAATTTTAAACCTAACAGCGGATACGACACCGCTTCGTCTTTATGTCAAATTGTGCCTTATACGTTTCAGCTGCACTTCACAGTAAGAAACTGGCTCCAAACTTGTGTTGAAGCGTAAATTCTGACAATTGAAAATACATAACTTTACTGCACCGTAGCTGAAAATAAATTTCTGATTGAGGTATATACCAAATTAACGCTTACCAGTTACAGCGCTTTCAATGCTGTTTGCTGCATTTCTTTGGTAAACGTTCTGCCTTCCAGCGCTGGTTAACTTTGAAGTACAATGTGGTTTTGATGTCTCAGTTGCTGACGTTGACTTTTGTTTCTTTTTGATTTGTTTATGATAAGTAATTTTTGTCTCGACCACAAGCATATGTAGCATGTCTACACAATACATCGTAAGGGTGAGGATGGGTGGTAATAATGCGATGTAACATATATTCAGATTACTGGAACACTGTCGTAAGATACCATTAACTAAGCTTACTTTCGTATTTGATGCTCAAGAAGTAAAGAAGATACACAGGGCGTAAACATCGTAGACTTTGCCTTTTTACAAACGCCAGCGTAATATTTGCTTCCTACTGCAGTGAAGCGCGTTGACACAATTGTTAAGCAATGGAATTGTTTTTAACATTTGGCAGACTTTTCCCTTAAAAGATGTTATAGCGTTCAATAGTGCATATCCCGATAGGTCTGTGAAAGAAACAGCTAATCGCATGTTCGGCGAGGCATTCATTTTAAATTGGTATGGTTTTTTAGTCCAAACCTAGTCTCAGTAGCTGTTTGTTTAATTGTTTTTGAAAAGGATGATGGTCTCCGATATGGGGTTAGAGGTAAATCTTACTATTGTATTCGAGGCTTTGACCTGTTTTGTGGTCTTAATATTAATAAGAATCTTGCTAAAATATGTACAAATATTAATGATCAGTGAAGAGTATTTTTGCGTAAAATGTATGCTTGTTTCAAAATTTATTATGGAATAATGGTATTGTTTTATAAGTGGTGTGAAAATGTGTTTGTTGGCTTTTATTATTATTATAGTTTTTTCGTAATGGGCAATGATTGGGTGATGGATGAACCACTTTCTAGGTGGGTCAATAATCAAAAGTTGTGCAATACTTATTTAGATGTAACTTTTTGGGGACAACTATTTGCTCATATGGCGTTAGTGCACGATGCAAATTTTGGCAGTAGTACAACTAATTTTGAATTGCAAAATTGAAAAAATCTACCTCTGGTGTTGCAGGGTTTTTAAGAATTAAAAAATCGAGCTGCTCCCGAAACTTTGGCCTAAGAGATTACAACCGATTGTGTGTATGAGATATTATTCTAACTTTATTGCTAATGGGTACTCATGATTGATTTTTCCACAAGCATGAATGTAAGTGCAGTTTCTTGATTATTTTGTTTTTCAGTTCAGTTTGACAAAAGCTGGGCAGTTGAAGCTGGTGATTCCGAATAAAGTTTCTAATGATATATAGAATGCATTTTACCTAAAAGAAACACGTGTCTGCAGATTGTAATGTTTGTGGCTTAAAATATTCAAATCATAGAGTCTAGCGGATGTAGTTAAGTGAGCGAAAGATCTTTTTTCACCAAAAACTATCAGTATGGTACTAATCTTCATAGTACTGACTCTTGTGGCAATCTGTTCGAATTTTGCCTGTCTCTGTAAATTTTATCGTGATATGTGATGGGTGTTTGTGATGATGCAATCTGATCAGACGAGCTCGATGCATTAAACAAGCCTAATATAATTAACATTTTAACTGTTTGTGGCACAATTTGGGACGTTGTCCTTGGGCGTTCTTTAAAATCCGCGACTTATCTATGACGAGACCCTAGGTGTTTATTCCACTACGCCATTCGAAATACGGGATATCCTCGTAAATAATGTTTTAAAAGCTTAATATAACATATAGTATGAATTACACAAGATAACACAGCATTAAATTGTATTGTAAGGTATTATAAATTTTGAGAGAAAGCAGTATGAACAAACACAAACTATTGAACTTGTGGTTGAATGGTTTGATGGTAATTTCATATCCTATGTATATTTGGGTCCATCTTTACTCTGAACTCGTCGTTTTATATTTTGTTATCCGCATGACTCTGAGTAGAAGTTTCAGAAGGCAATGATTTTCTCAAAGAGGTTTCGGTTTCCCTTCGTTGAAAAAGACCTAGAATTTTGCTATTTTTATAAGTCACTAACAATGCAAGCTTAATCTCGCATCGTAAGATGGCCGACGCGTTTGAAGGGCCATTCAAAGATAAAGGTAGAGCCAAAACATTTTATCCAAGCTATTCACACACATCAAATAGGTTTGGCAGAGTTCAACCAGTAAACCGTAACTGCTCAAGTCATAGAAAGTCAGCCCTTGCGCTGCGTGACACTAAACATCATACAGATTCTCACAAAAGTCGAACACAATATCACGGCTAGCATAGCGCATTGTTGTTATTAGGGAAATTATAAAATTTATCTCGTTGCTTGCATTTATTCAACAAGATACTTACATGACAGTTGTTTATTAACTTGACGTTTAATGATTCGTGGCAGTTGAAATTCCGGATCGAATGATTTAAGCCATGTAATTGCCTCCACAATTTCCTCTGGTTCTCGATTGTCCGATGAGGTATGATGCTCTAGTATACTGGACCACAAATCTCGCGTTCTTGACTGCAAAATTAAAACTGAAATTCTATAAATAGTTTATTTCTATATACATACCAGAATTGTTGGTAAATCGACGTTTGAGCAGTAGTATAGCCATGAAAATGTTAGCTTATTCCACAAAAAATCATTATGAAATACTCATTCTTTTTAAGTTTAGCAAACCTATATGAGACAGTTTTAAATTTGAAACAGCACTTTGATTATAACTTTGCTCAACTCGAGATAAGAATTGCTCCAAAAGCAAAATCGATCATCGATACAATGTCAAGCCGATCAAACAAATCTATGTTATATCAGTTACGTAAATTATAATTTAATTGTAAGAGTATAAACACGCTTTCCTCTAATGTCTTAAATATTGGAAACCAATTTCTAGGTCTTTTCTTTTAGCCTAGTCACAGCCAGAATATAGCTAGTTTTGAAGAAGAAGCTGTAGGTACCGATCCATTCAACTCATCGTGGCTGTTCGAGAAATTTCAATATGCATCAAAATTTTTACTAATTTTTAGATTTGCCAATGGCGCCCTTCAATACCAAAATTTTTTGATAAATTGTTTTATTTATTAAAGTATAAAACAAAAAGCTCGAACGTATTGCTGAGCTATGGAGCAGTTTTGCAGGTTGGCAGTGTTACTCCAAAATTGCACCAAACTATTGCCCATGTTTCGTCGCACAAAAACGTGCTGAAACAAATATTGACCTGGTACTGATATCATTCGACTCAGTTCATCAATGTTGTTCGAATCGTGAATATAATTCAACTTTTATTGACAATTTTTTAAATTTTCGGTACAAAAATGCGTTAGTTGTTACACTACAAATCTGGAAATATGTCATAATTGTTCTGAACCGCCCAGATGACCTGAATCTGTTGATGCCAAAATTATCGCGGCAGCGGATTTCCGTCGCGGACGGAAAGACGAGGCCGGAATTTTGAATACTCCAGTCTCACAGCGAATAAAAAACTGCTATCATGTTTATGCTCCAGCGCGCAGAAACTGCTTTGCATATTGAATTCCAGTTCGACAGACTTAATCTAGTAATAACAATTTTTTATGGCTATTGCGACAGTTGTTTTTGTTTTTTAGATAAAATGTTGTCGACGAGGTTACAACAGTGCCCAAGCAGTAAGGTGCTCGGTGATATCAAAAAGCACGTGAACCGGAAACATATGTAATAACATGTTACAGCTATACCTACAGCACGGGTATTGAAGAAAAGATTTGTCACTAAATTTAACAAATTATGTCCTGTCAGTGAATAACGGTGTGCTTTCCATGACTCAAAATGCTGTAAAATCAGTATTAATTAATGTAACACCCAGTCAATATCAACAGTTGTTTCCATTTTAACTACAGAGTCGCAGATACTGTGTACAGTTGTTGACTCCTACATGTATGACTCTAAAATACACTAAGGAGATGAGCAACGGTTCACGGATTGCCTATCACAAACACTGCAAAAAGGAAGTATAAAAAGTATAAATTGTTTGGTTGCTTACAAGGAAGGTAAGATATGTAGGAACAATCCATATAAAATTTGATTTCAGTTATAAAGAGTGAATAATATGATGCAGTACTTAGTTATGCGGGGCAGGTCATGAGTGATCAAGGCCCCAAGAGTCGCACATCCTCAACCGCCTCACCGAGTGCACTTGTTTTTTAAAATTGAAAACTACGAATTCTCAAGCGTTAATTTATAGCAATGCAAATTCTCGAATTCATGGCATAAACGTTAATGTTGATAGATCCTGTTTGTGCTTCACTTAAACACTGTATTCAATAGATATTCGAATGAGCAGAATTGTTACGAAGTATTATGCACAATACTTAAAATATCGCATTCTCAAAACGTGTCATTTTATTCGGCATCTCTTAGGGATTCAAGACCACCTTTTGCCGAATGAATTAATGTGTATTTTGTGCAAAGTTGCACAAACGTATGCAATAGCGGGGCACAGAACCTATATTGTTTGGGTGTGAGCATCGTATGCTAGCTAGCCTCTACACTATCTATGAGGTGTTTCTCCGTTCCTTAAGGAACTTCGCAAAGTTAGCAAATAACAAATCACGTGCAAACGCAAGGGCCGCAACAAACTTAGCTAGCGTATCGCTTCATAATCCACGCAGCATCAAACGTGTACACTGTGCGGCTAAGGATTGTGTGTAAATTGGCGAGAAAAAGAATTTATGTAGAGAACTAATGCGCATGAGCTACGAATACGTGTGCTCACAAAAATGCCGGTGTAGAAACATGGGCGTAGCCAGAAATTCCTCCATAGGGGCACTAGATTTACCATAAAATATATTTGGGGACGGCTATGTAAAAATATGACAAGTTGACCAATCTATGTATACACAGAAATCCTTTCGGCGCCTACCGGCATAAATCAGCCAAGTTGGTCGACTATATATACATATACATATGCACATATACAAATATGCCTGGGAGAGGAACATAAAAGTGGAACCTTAAAAATTAACCAAGTTGGTTAAGCATGTACATATAAAAACTTTGGTAACGAGCACACACAACTATACAATGGCGTAAGGCGGTAACTTCAACCATATTTTTGGACCGCTCATTGCCTGGTTCCCCTGCCAGAGTTTTTAGCGTATGCGCCCTGGTCACGCCTCTGTACAAAACAAAACGTTTTTTATAATTCATCCATGATCATACGGTACCTGATTAATGCATAGTTACCTTGCAAAACGATAGTTCCGAGTCAATGTCAGATCTCAACGATAATATGTAATGAAAAATTGTTGGAAACGTGAGCAAACATATAGTAACAGATAGTGTGCTAATTGCTGTGGTACCAAACGCGAGAAGGCGTAGGTTTTGAGAGCGTTTCATATATATTGAATCTTCTGACGTATCCATTTATTCTTGAAAATTACAATTAATTAGATTAAAAGAATAAATACAATTTATATTTACAAGTTATTCTACAAAATTTAACTCGTGCATGCAGAGACACGAAATTTGATAGTCTACTGACTGTTAAACAATGATAATAATAACAACAACACAGTAGTTTACCCAACACCATATTGTGTGAATGTATATTTTTTAAAACAGTCCAAAGAAGCACTGAATTATTGTAAATTATAGTGATAATATACAAAGAAATAATAAATTATAGTAATACAACGATACTATCCTCTATCGCGTTAGAAACTTTATATTAGAATTATATATTACGATATGATACTAGGTACAACACCCGGTCGAACTCCCATGATTAACTGTTTTCAATATATTTTTGTGGATTTTGCGGTATTCTACAGCCATGAAATGGACACACATTTTATGTGATTTGTTTAATATATTTAGATGGTACGCGTCTAAAAATGTACAAAGCCATGCAGATTTGTGCATAATATGTGACGTTAGATAAAATCTATTTGATGCAAAAGTACATTGCCTGCTGCAGATTTTTGTACACATGCTCAAGGTTCGAGGAGGTCTTCTTAAGGTGGGAGGGCCAAGGGAAATGGCCGATGCATAGAGGTGCTATACAAAAATAACGTGACATGTCGGAGATATCAAACACATAATTAATTGAAAATAAAATGTCATCGCTTTAACATGATCACTCAAAAATTATAATCATTCAAAACAGTACAGCGAAAATTATCAAAGAAAAACTTATCGAAGCAAACAAATTTATAACGAAAATCACTAATTCGTACTTGTTTTAAAGTTTTTTATTTATAAAGAAGTCTAGTCGCGATATGTCAACGTGATTTATCTAAAAAAAATAAAATATTATTTTTGATCTTGCTACACTCGCAATGCTACAAATTAGTGATAATTAGCAAACATCTCCCGAGCGATTTTTCTATGTCCGAAGCGGCCCAACTTTTTCAATGGGTTTAAGGGATTCTAGGATTTAACTTCAACAAGTAATCCAAAATGTTCAGTACTTAATGATATTGCAAAAAATTCGCGAAGTTTCGTGAATAACTAATTATAGTAATAATAGTAATGATTATAATGGGACTGACTACATGTGTAAAAGGGTTTTTCATTCCTCACACTGTTCTACTAGTATTTTACTGTGACCGTCCATGCAGGTTATTATGTTCCTGACATAGCAAATGCCTAGGAATCTCAGAAATGTCGTGAGATGATTGTTAACTTAGAAATGTTTCGTGAATTACAGTCTACATTAAACTTCGAAAACAGGTGCTGGTCGGCATTAGAAAGCATGAATACAGTGGCTGGGATTGTGAATCTTGCAGTTCTGAAACATTTAGCATAGATCTTTACTATAATGGATTATGATTTCGTTTAAATGCTACTTTTATGCCAGTATGTAAGTTTTGAAGTTAATGGGATTGATTGGAAAATCAGAAAATTTTGGTAGACGTGGAATTCGAACCCACCGCATTACACCACCATAGGCAATTTTTGTTGCATTACTTGTTAACTACAAAAAAGAAACAACAGTTAATTGTGAACGTAATGCAGAACACAATATATTGTTCCATTGAAAAAATGGCGGGCAAACTGGTATTTAGTAATATAAATTATATTTCCAAAACAGTTTATATAGTTAAAGCCGTGCATCAAAATGCATTAACGCACGTTCAGCTAAATTAGCTGTATTACAAGCCAGTTGTAACTACAATATGCCCGAGTCATGAATTCCGTCCAAGTTCGCTGTTGTCTCTCGACCGGCAGAAAATGTTTACGTTTACCAAAAACACTAGAAGATTCTTATCCAAGTCTGCACAGGCATGGCACGGTGTCATTGGGACGCTGTTTTCACTCAGTTTTGTTTGGTACAACCAGTTTACATCTGCCGAAAGTTTTTTCTACTGGCAAACATTGATACATTTGTTTAGTGGATCACCTACAGTTAAATTTTTTATGGTGATGCCCCTTCCTAAATTACAAACTTAATAGTAACACAACGAAAATTAAATTTGAAAAATACTCAAGTTTCACAACGATAATTGCAGAAGATCAAGAATCGTGCAATCTTGTTGAATTGAGTGAAATTGTTCTCAATACTATTAAAGTCTGTTTATTAGTCAACCATGATTTCGCTGTTTACTACAACGCGATCAATTTAACTGTAAATAAAACTGTTTCAGTTTTAGTTTCAATGTTCTATTCGAAATCTTATAAATAATTTCATATGAAAACAAAAATTTATGTTTACTATCATCCACACTTATAATATAGAGACAGCATCACAAACTATATTGTAACATCTCAAAACAAGTTTGAAATAACTTGATTTGTGAAAAAGTATCTAATTTGCATAATCCTGGTCTGGTTGCTTACATATACCGCCAGGTTCATTGTTTCAGGTCAATTCACCTTAGTTCACATTTGGTGGGCCCAACGTGATCCCAGGCACGGAGGTTCTTAACACAGCTAGAGTTAGGAAAGTGGTGTAACGTCTTATTACTTTTAGTATAAGTACCGTAGCTTCAACGAGAGTTGATGGGGTTGGTGAACAATGGTCGTTTAATCGATATTAGTTGCTAAAGTGTTGCGACTTCAGTGGCATTAGGTATTTGATGGCTTACCCCTCGAGGAAAGCAACGATCCTGCGTAAACTACTGATTGTTGTCGCTGACGTAGAGCAAAGTTCCAGTCCGGTGACGGATTGTGACAACTTATTGAATCACAATTGGGCAACATCCTGGAAGCCCTCCACGCATATTATGACTACTTCAATCTTCCTTAAACAAAGGCTGATATCGTTACGCTTCTGGAAGTACACGGTGACAATGCTATTAACACGACAGCTTATCGTCCGCTAGGCAGTCCTCAATTAAGGTCGATCAAGTTACCAGACTTAATAGAAAACGAATTAATTGTATGGTTCGTACAAATTTAACATATTCCTATCGACCAATAAAGGCTCTAGTAATAAGACAAAACATAATCCCCGCCCTTCCGACGAAAATCCTTCTCGAGCGTGGCCCAAGTGTTTCGAATTTATACAACGAGATCAAACGGTTATCGCTTTGTTTCTGAACGACAGCGCCGGCAGAAAGCTGCGGCAGCTGCTAGATCGTAAACATCTCGGTGATCAAAAACCTACCGTTGTTGTTCGACAATTGCAACGCTTATACCCTAAAAACGAACGCCTTGTACGACTTCGTTTTGTGGGGATGTTACCTTCGCTAATTTGCATAGTCTTATCGTCATTAAATAAGTGTATTTAGCAAAGTTAGCTAGTTAGTTAGTTAGAATTAGCGGGTCACACGATACAGTAGGGCTCGGGTGACATTGTGATAACTGATCCCGACCCAGGAAAATGAACAGTGAACGATGGATCAATCAGCTGAGTTCCATGGTTTTACAGTAGCGTATCACGGAGCTGGTGCAATCGCAATAATAGTAGAGCTCGATAAGTACTACGGAGGTACGGAAGGCACTAGAAGTACGGAGGTGGTCAGTTGACCACTTTCACATTTTGTTTATGGTGTTATTTAATAACTGTTAGCATTTGCGAAGCGATACATAATGATTGTTATGCGCATACGCGTAGCTTACGATGATGTATTCAAAAATTTGAAAATCGCGCCCGAAAATGCTGATTCATACATCGTACCTAGAACTCCTGAAAGTGGTCAATAGACCACCAGTGGAATATTAATACAATACGTGATGGTTTGTATCCATAACATTTACTTAAGCACCTGTAAATAAATAAAACATCAAAATTCAAAATAAATGAAAAACATAACACAACTTTTGCATAACTCCAACTGCAAAATATCAGTATGTACAGTTGGCATTTGCAATTCAAGTAAATTTCTGCCATGCATTGACCGCATGCTGGAAGCTGACAATCTTTACATCGTGCCACAGTTTTATTCTTTTTGCACCTGATCCGACGTTCGCTTAGACAGTTTGTTTGTATTCATGTCGGTATCACCAGACGTTTTTGGGTTTTTTCAATCAACATTTCGCAATTGCTGACTGAGCTCCATCAAAAACGCGCGCCGACTAAGGTTTCGACCTGAAGCCTTGGTGTATAGGATCCTTGCATTTATTCCAGCTATGTCCAAAATATTACAGAAGACTGCAAAAGGCTAGCGCCGAGAAGGCGACTTTGTGGACATCTGACGACACATCGAATCAAGCATAACAACTACATTTTTCAGTGTTATAATAGGAGACGGTCTCTGGCAATTTTTTGTTACTGTCACTATCATTGCTGCCACGGTGCAGTGTGGACAACAAATGGACAGTATTATTATTCTTTTTCTTCTTTTTAGCTTGGTATGAGACTAATGTAACGTTATCACATTCATAAAAAGCACTCTCATACAACTCTAAGTTTTGTCCTTTGGGGGTTTCTTTCCTGTTTGGCCGCAGAGTTCCGACAATGGAGGTTCCTTGTTTCAACAAGGACTTGGCCAAAGCGTAGCTCGTGAAAAAGTTATCAGTAGTTATATTATAACCCATATTGAAATAAGATTCTGCCAATGTCAAAACCACATGCTCACCCAGTCCCACAACTCGAGCGTTATCTTTGCCAACGTAAGGCATAATATTCAAACAGTACTTAGTATCAACCTCAGCAAGGATCCAAAACTTTATGCCGAACTTATCCGGTTTGTTTGGCTTATATTGGGTAAATGGACATCTCGCCTTTGTGGGGAAGAGCTGTTCATCGACGGTAAGTGAACTTTTCGGTTTGTAGGCGAGCTGGCAATTTCGGACGAAG
This sequence comes from Trileptium ribeirensis, assembly GCA_030248225.1. Taxonomy (NCBI): domain Eukaryota; kingdom Metazoa; phylum Nematoda; class Enoplea; order Enoplida; family Thoracostomopsidae; genus Trileptium; species Trileptium ribeirensis. The sequence continues at coordinate 1,465 of JASANE010005328.1, read as the reverse complement.
CACTTGAGAACGTCGCCAAAGACGTGAGATGTGCCCTGCTCCAGACGTTCAGTACTTCGTACATCAAATCTAAAAGTAAGTATAACTATATGAATAATAAATTGACCGCACGTGACTGAGTAGGATGTTCAACGGTGATTTCAAACTGGTCGTGATTCTATTTTTTATGTTTTTCTGCCATTCTAAGTGGAATACAGTCATGTCAAATCATAGTACTGTCCCCTGTTGTTTGCTAAATACCCGAAAATTGCGTAACAACGTACATATGCATACTTATGTCTAAACGAAGTTTTATGCTTACTGGATAAATCTTTTGATTTCGTTGAACCGGTCTCGAGACATCGTGTCTTTGATGGCTTTATTACCGAATTCCTCGGACCAGAGCAATGAAACAGGGAAATTCCATTGGTTCATGAGGCCTCTAAGATTCCAATGAATTTGTCGGCTTCGGAAAGTGACCATTTATCTTTAATCTGGGCCGCATATTCCGTGGAGCACCGTTGAATTAAACGAATCGTCCCTTCATCGATCAGAAGTCGCCAAGCATCGATTGGTTGTTCAATTGTTCTGCAAACTGCCGTAATTCCTTGGTTGGCCTTGAGGACATTCTGTCATTGCTGACCTGGCTGGTGAGCCATAGGAATCCATTTTACTTAAGGCGCTGCTGATCGCTTTACAAGAGGTGGGAGTGATGCTTGATCCTCACTGCTGCCGTCTGAATTGCTGTCATGTTCTGATATGGCTTTGGATGTCCGAGTGTAATCTCATGGGCTCATCGTCCGAGATAGGGTTATCCTCTTCATTAGCTTCATTATCCTCAATTTCACCATCACTGTTACAATCATCAATCGATTGGAGCTGTTCTAATACTTCCTCAACAGTGTACTTACGAGAATACTTAGAATCCATAGTATAGTATGAGTACGAAATTGACAGATTTTATTACTCGTCTAAAAACAGAAATGCGACATATAGCTGGATTTAAGCTAAATAGACAAATATATGTTGGGTAATATTGAGAATATAATCATGTTTGATACGGAATATGCATAGGTGGTCAATTGACCACCTTCCGTCATTGGAGGTATATTCTAAAGTTCAGTATTTCTAGTGTTAACTTCGAACGGCTAGCGTTCTTTGTTCCTATCCCTAGCCTAATTTGGCATACAGACACTTGAATTGTTAACAGCCGTGTTCTTGGAATGATGCTATGAACGCGGAAAAAATAGCTTCACCGGTACAATCGATGGAGTAAAATGCGATAATCGTAGTCGCCAACGTCATTGGCAAATTCCCTTTGGACACCTTACTGTCACAGAAGTTTACTTGCCGTGTTATTGTCAGAAAAATTTTAATACAGAAGAACTGATAAAATTGTTTGCAGGAAACGGCTATCGCAATTAAAACCGAGGTTGCAATGTGCAGGTGCAATGTTCAGGTTTTTGTGATAATTGATGAGTTTATG
>JASANE010005327.1:0-11144 GCA_030248225.1 Trileptium ribeirensis | reverse complement strand
GAGGGGAACACCAATAATAAACTTAGACTTTTTCACTAAGCCGCAACAGATTTTTGTCTCTTTCGGCTAGCTACAAGAAACTATTGTCTCTTATAACCAGGTGTAAGAGACAAATGTCTCTTACAGCTATCCGTAAGGTTTTGAAGTCTCTTACGGTTGGCTTTAAGAGACTTTTGTCTTTAACAGCAATGCATTACAAACTAAAATCTGTTATTATAACTGTCCTTAAGATATTTTAATATCATATGGCCAGTCGTTAAAGACTTTTGTCTTTTGTGGCCAGCTCTAAAAGACAAAAATCTCTTACAGACAGCTGTGAGAGACTAAAATATCTTACAGTTGTCTGCAAGAGATTAAAATATCTTACAATTGACTATAAGAGACAATTGTGCCTTATAGCTATCTATATGAAACTAAAATATTATACAGCCAGCCTTAAGAGATTTTTGTCTATTACGGACGGCCGTAAGAGACAAAACTGCCCGGTTTTTGCACGCATTTTTCTGTGAAAGCTGCAAAAGTAACTGCTGTTTATATATGAGTCAGCGAGGTTTAATTTTCAAAAGGCGTTGCAAACAGTAGTATTCTCAACTACTTTTGGGTCTCTAGTGCACTAAGTTCTAAAAAAATACGGAGTTTTTGTACCAAATCCACATCCTTATACAAAATAGCATAACATATTAAGCTATTTTACCGCAAAGATATAGTCGCCTAGTTGTGCCTTTTACTACTTTCGGCTATATTAAAGCTGAGGTCTTGCGACGTCAACGGTTTAAAACAATTTCTGCTCGTTTCTTTATTATAATCTTCTGGCGACTAGTATAATGGCAATTTATTACATATCTACACCTCAGGATTATGTTTCCGGTCTTGCTTGGTTTTAATTTAGTTTCGGTTTCTTCATTTATCATTAAAGTCCATCAATTTTTACGGTAGTTGGCAATTTGACAATATAGGCGCATAGTATAAAACAGGTGATATTAGTAAATAATAAACTATTAGAAAGTACTATAATAACATTCCAATCCTTCAGCCGTTCTGCCTTTAGCGCGCTATAGTTGAGGCTAATATGCAATTTTTGTACCAAACCCACAGCTTTACTATGATGCTACAGAAAAGAAGGATAACCTATTATTTCTAACTGCCATTGGAATATCGGGGGCAATCGACGAAAATATATCGTCCTACTGCCTAACACATAGCTTTATAGAAATGAAGGATAACCCGTATTTTGCCGCAGAGATATAGTCCACTAGTTGTACCTTTTCACAAATTTGCCTATGTCCAAGCCGAAGGTTGCGGCGTCGGCGTTCCGAACGAATTTCTATTCTTTTCTAATTATATCCTGTTGCGTTAAACATATTGGCCAATATATATTATAGATAGTCGTTGACAGCTCTGATTCTCGTTTTACTTTTTACGTTTTTTTGCCTCTTTTTTCAAGTATCATATAAGATCAATTTTCACGGCTATTGCAAATTCGTCGACCCAAGCGCATGCTCTTAGTATATATTTATTTATGTTCCCATATTTAAACATATTAGATATAAACTTTAAACTTCATTGATATGTACTTAATTGGATGTTTTTTTAAAAAGAAACCTCTTCACTTGTTCGTTTACTATATAGTTTGTCAAAATTATTAGCCTTTAAAGCTTTTATGCTATTACTGGAAAGATTGTAACAGTTGATTTTGTGCCATTTGCTTTTCCAAATTCATGAAACCAAAATTTCTACATTACCAGTCTTTCAACTGAAGATATAAACGGTGAAAACTTTACAGATCTTCAATTCTGACAATGTTTGCTAACTACTTACCAGGATGTATATTTGTCAGCTACGTACAGTAGTATATTGATGTTTTGGTCCTAATAATCGCCAACAGAAACATAGAAAATGTATATTCTTTAAAGGTTCTTTGTTCTCAATTTCCTCCTTCACAACCTTTTCACCCTTCAGGCGACATACAAGTATCGCCTCTACAGCTGACTCCAACAACTGAAGAAAGCATTGTCAACCTGATCAAAACTAGCAACTCTAAATGCTGTGCATTGGACGTATTGCCTCCAGTCATCTGCAAAAAATTTGCAACCGTTCTGGCTCGCCCAATAACTGCACTCATTAACGAATCTATTAGGACTGGGACTGTTAGTATTCAGGAAAAAAGTGCCATTGTTCATCCCCGAATTAAACGCAGCAATGCTGATCCTAAAGACATGAGCAACTTTCGACCAGTCTCAAACATATCCTACCTCGCTAAACTAATGGAGCGGGTAGTGATGGATCAGCTAAATATTCACATTAACAACTTCAATCACCTATCAAAATATCAATCGGCATACCGTAAAGGACATTCAACTGAAACTGCATTATTGAAAATCTGCAGCGACATCCGAGCCGGCTTTGCCAGGAAACAAATTACCATCCTCATGAGCTTGGACATGTCGGCTGCTTTCGACACGATTGACCACAATTCATTGCTTGAGCGACTACAAGATATCAACTTGTCTTCGCCTTCGCTCGCTTGGTTCAAATCCTATTTGTCAAATCGCCAACAACGGGTTCAAATCGGAACAACAATGTCAGACAATACACCGTTGCTGAGCGGCGTGCCACAAGGAAGTGTAATTGGACCGGTGCTTTTCAACATCTACATGGCGCCGGTACTAGAATTGATCGACGCAGCTGGTTTCGATGTTCACTGCTATGCCGATGATATTCAGGTATATAAAACTTTCTTCCCTAAAGATAGCGATCAGGTGATATCAGAAGTACAACGATTGTTTGGATCTTTGAACAATTGGTTTTACAACAATAAACTGAAGCTTAATAATTCTAAAACCGGAATTATTTATTTCACTCGTCAGCAGTACACCGACCAGTCAATTACTGTCGGCAAAGAAATACTTATTCCTTCGGAGACAATCAAGGTACTAGGCGTAACCTTAGACAAAAAACTGTCATTTCAAAAGCACGTAGCCGAGCTTGCAGGTGTATGTACGTGGCAGCTAAAAGAAATAAACAGAATACGAAACCGTCTTGATGTAGATACTTCACATTCTATCTCCAGAGCTTTCGTCATGTCACGAATCGACTACTGCAATGCGCTATACTGTGGACTGCCCAGTGCTAGCCTCTTGCCTCTCCGTCGGCTTCTACATTCAGCGGCAAGAATAGTATCGATGGCCCGTCGACAAGACCATATAACACCTGTTTTGAGAAATCTTCATTGGTTGCCTCTTGACCGACGCATTCAATACAAGATTCTCTTACTGGTATACAACGCACTCAGTGTCAACAGTCCGACATATATTGCCGACATGCTCACAAACTCAACAGGATCGCGACTTGCCAACGAACGGGTATTGCGTATTGATATGACAAGAAATGGCAGTTTTCAATTTTTGGGACCCTCAGAATGGAATAAACTGCCAGCCACATTGAGAAATCGTGATCTTGAAATTACTCAATTCAAATCTAAACTAAAGACTCATTTATTCCCAATGACATGACAATTTTTCATACTGTACACGTATCATTACATTCTCTTTTTGCGCTTCTGCAACGCTCCTGCGAAAAAAGCGCGTTATAAATTCATTGTTGTTGTTGTTGTTGTTATTAAAGGCATAATTTGTGCTGAAGCTGAAACTATTTGATACACATTCATCTGTCCAGTAGACAACAGGTACTTCGTTGGTAAACCTCCGGCCCCTAACTGAGAACTGATGCTTGGCACACTTTTAAACCGACTATACTATTTTAAATCCATTGATAATTATAGCATCCAATTGTATTGACATGAATAACAGGTATTTAAATCTAATAATATTACATTGATACTGTAATCTATTTAGTGAAGCTGCATGGCAAGTGCCAGTATAGTGTGTGCATGCGCTACATGATGTATTAAACAAATTTGTGACTATAATATGGACCTTGTGAGGGAGCAACGAGCTCTTAATAAAGCTGTGCGAAATTGTAGTTATCGATATTCCTGAATGTTTTCTATGAATTCATTGTCTCTTATGCAGCAAGGATTTATGGTACATCGCTTACTACAGCTTTGTAGGCTGCTGTGACATATATACCTCTCGCAAGAGGACAAAAATTATATTAAGGTAACAGCTCTCGAATACCGCTGCACTTTCAGATAGAATAGTTTGTTCGATTCTGTTGTGATAAAATATACAGCTTACAAATTTATGTCAATAAACAATAATAACTATAATGTCAACTAAACGTAAGGTATTCGAAGAAACTTTGCTTCTACAATATGCTTATTTCCACAATGACGTGATCACGAAAATGGTTGCTCTTAAAGTTTATTAGAATTCACTTGACACAATGATGCTACCTGCCAATTTTATGCGCTAAAGGTCCAAAAACGTTTGTGCCAACTAGATACGATATACTTGCAGGAAGAAATGCAGCACCTGAAATAGACAAAATATGATGTGATCTGTACAACCGTATTTGGATATCGATCGTTGCCCGAATTTTTTTCAATTTTCACCACCATGCCACAATATGCTAGAATATTTGATCTACAGATTCTTGTGTTTCTGGTTAGGTCAACATTAGCGGCCTGTTATACTGTGTAATTTAAGGCACGTTTAGCTTTTATGCTGGAGAATTAATATTGAATTGATATAACAGTGAACTGGTCAATTATTGATATTGTTTTCGTCTTTCACCAGTCTGAAAATTATCACTTTATGTTGCATTACACTGTCGAATCGGTAATATTAGAATACTCTTCATTGTTAACTTGTAGACTACACTCATTCAAAAACGTTGCACGGCAAACGTTTATATTCTTGTGAAAATTTTCGTCGCTTAACTGCAACAATTGAATTGACTTTAGTCTTAAAACAATTATCACCCTTTTTCCTGTGAAAGATAACGCTGCAATGGAAAGGCTTCAGTGCACCATGGTCAGACATGTCGCTTGTAACGTTGTTGCAACCGTAACAAATGATATAGCGCTGGTTATACAACAATAACTGCACTAAGTGGTCCACCAAACTCCTTGAGTGGCAAAGGTAATAAAAATAGAAAAAAACTCGGTCGGTCGGAAGCGATTAGTTTTTTTACTGCTGTACGGCGATCCGGGTTAGTGATTGCCAAAATCTTCATCTTGATGCGGATTAGTGTGCTGTTGAGACTTAGATTCCGAGCTCCATGTATTGACGTATTACCGCTGAAAAACCCCATTTTTACTGCCTTACATTACAAAACAATTCAAGTTGCGTTATTTTAATTGCAATGCAATTTCTATATCTCTAGACATGGTTCACGGATACGACTATTTTTGTTTCTTATGTCACATATATATGGTATAAATTGCGTGGCCCACGTCTTGATTCCCACTGACAACAGAAATTGCATTTTTTAAGCAATTTAGGTTAAAAGTTATTACTTTAAGACTTTAAAGTGTCTCGGCTGTTTATAGAATCATGCCACTCGAAGTGCTTAGCAAAATTCACGTAAAAAACTTAAATATTTGGTTCATGTTTGTTCAACTTTGCCCAACACGCATCTCAGCGAACATTACGATTTAAGTTAATCATAATAGTATTAATATTTATATGGAAGCGTATGAATTCTTGGGTCAGTAAACATGTTTGCATCATCGTGTTTGTTCTACAATGTTTGCATATCTAAACATGTCTAACTTTGGTGACCACCAGGCCATTGTACTATTATGTTGTGACACATGGCTCAAAATGATAAAAACTAAAATGATAAAATGGTATAAATTAATTTTACATGAGAAACAGGCATTATGCGTTATTTACACAGGCGTAAATACAAGCACTACAGAGACCCAAGAATATGAACGGGCAGAAACAGACACATCCTTTGATCTGCAGCCTTATTAAAATAAACGCAGATAAAGTTTCTTATTGCTAAATAGCTTTGCATTCTAGGAATGAGGCGTAGTTGTCCGTTCCAACGTTACTCTGCCATCCCATATATGAAATGGCATTAAATTCCCTGGTGCAGGAAGCACTAAAATTTACGACTTTACTGGGTTCCAGTTATATTTATATTGAATTTACAGCACATTTACCTGTTGTTGCAGAAGATGCCCGCATGGTCTGCATCATCCATAGCGGTAAAGTTGGTTCTAACATTGCTATTCCCAAATTTCCAATGGTGATTGCACCTTAAAGCAATGTTTTAAAAAATCAAAACATGCAATTGTATACAGTGGCAAAAAATTTTGTGCCCATCGTCTGAAATTTATGATAATGTATTGCTTATCACGAACATTGTAGGAAACACCCAGGGTTATGGGGCCGTGTGAACCCATAAATAAGCCTGTTGACGGTTATATAGGTTGATCCCCCTAAAAATATAGCAAATTTGCCAGTGATTTATGCATATTTAGAAATATTGTCCCATTTCCTCGGATATTTGTCAAATTAGTCTAAATTACGTGCACATATGTACAGACAAATATGTTCGGGGACGGACATGTAGGTCGAGCTGCCAGAAATGTACTAAGTTGGTCAATCACATTCGTGCATATAAACTCTAGGTTGTTAACCTGTACCTGCATAGCGCCTAAATCTCGAACGAACATAGCTTGGTTTGTGGCAGATGGGCTGCCAGGGGAGGGGAGGTCCTGGCTAGGTGCGGGGGTTATACGGGGGCGGGTAAATGTGTGAAATTTTTCTAATTCAAATCTATCCCCAATGTTGCTAATATTTTCCCTAATTTTTGCCAATTTGAGAAAAAATTTACCTAATTTCTGTTATTTTTGGCATTTTCCTATTGTTGCCAAAATTTTTTGCTCATATGGTAGGGGTTCGTGCGGGCCGTCAGGAGGGGGTGGATTTGGCTTAATGGGGGACGGAGAGTCCGATAATTAGAGGAATAACCTTCTACCCTGTAAAATTTCAAGATAACCGTAAAACGGTTTTAAGATGGCACTATGTCCCGTACCCCTTAGGTTTTTTCGATCGACTGCGCCCCATCCGCTTATATTTTCGCAGTGGCGCCATTGAGCACGAAGATTTTGTTCCCTGCAAGGAAACATAAACTTATAATTCTTTAAAATTTCCGGATCTTCGATCGATATCAATATTAGCTTCGCTCATTTACCTGTACTGCTCTTCACTCATTATACTCATCAGAGAAGAACGTCACAAATTACATTCTAAAATGAACAGTAGTATAAATTGTTCAATATAAAATAGGTTGATTTTGCACGGTAATGTATATTCATTGTCCTGTCATAATATTTTAGTAAACGAACCATAAAAGTTGATTAGCTTAATCAAAAATCAATTCTTTCATGTCCAACTCTGCTAATCGGCATCACGCACATTGGGACGCCCTACGTTAACTGAGTTTATCGCAGATTGCACGTGCGTTGTTATTAGATCGCTTAGCGACAATTTAGCAAGCTCCTAGATAGCTCAGTGGCATGCTGCTGGCACCCGTATACAACAGATTTGATACCTGGCACCGGCTTGAGTTTGTCATACAGTGCAAGATCCACAGACTGATCCAAGGGTTAAATGGTTATCATTTAATAATGCTTTCATAGACTCAGAAGACCAGTGAAGTTCAAACAGTCTAAACAGTATATCGTATAGCCTGCATAATGTTTTCACTCATGGTGTTATAATACAAAGTTCAAATTAACAGATATACCTATACAAAAACCGGTCTTAAGGAAGTTATGAACCGAATCAGGTAAAAGAAGTGGTTCAGGATTCTCTATGCATCGACACTTGTGGTACCAACATGTTATGTCTTTATCATATAAAGAACCGCTAGGGTTTTCTGATCAATGAATGGCCCATGATGCTGAATATCCTCCATACCTGCAGCAATCATTATGAACGGATCACGTAGGAGATCTTTGAGAGATGATGTATTTTCGTCTTCAGTCTTTAGAACTCGCGGTTGCAGAACAATAAGCTGGAGAGCTAAAATAGAAATATACAAAAGTATTGGGCTTATATGAACTGGTCTTGTATTTAAAACTTAACTGTGATTTGACATTCCTTTGCCAAAACTATAGAGTTTTCTAGTCTTCGATTTGATTTTTAGTTTCAATTAGTTTCCTATTTGAAAGAAAAACATTTCAGAAATGAATTTTATTTCGGATTTGCAACACCCGAAGAATACGGTTCTATTTAAATACAGTGCAAAAAATAATTATTCAAATTTGTTTGTTCGTTAGTCTTTCGTTACGTTTGTATCGTGCTTATCTGTTTTTTTGCTTAACATTCGTAAGACCTTTCAAGCGACAACCTCAAGAAAGTTCTCGTGAAACATCATACCTTTATACTTTTAGACACATTTACCCTTTGAAGGCCTCAATTTTGATGGTGATCAAACCAATCTTATATATAGCAAGTAATGTGTGAAATTATTGGTTATCACTACACTGAAAGACGGCAACATATTTTCTTTGCGGTAATACAGTTTGAGGTTCTTAAGAGCTTGTATTGCTGATAATTTACTTCTGAGAAAAACTAAAAACACTCTATTTCGCGTTAGCTGTAATTTAGACATCATTTGATTGAAACCGGTTTTCGACGCCGCAAATATCTTCTATGGGTACGCGCTTACGGAGCACTCCAGTGTTGACGCAGCTGGAAACTGCAATGCAGCCAAACTTATATTGTACAATCACAAAAACTTCAAAAGCTTGTCTCTCATGAACTTTGTATCTTTAAATGCTAATATATTTGGACATTTACGTTAAACATAGTTTATTTCATTCTCGACTATAAAAAACAGCTCACTTCCATCAAATACCGCTAGTAAAGCTAGAATGAGAAAAGGAAGCTCTTTCCCATTTGACCATTGATATAGTACACCACCAAATGGCGGCCCGACAAGTACTCCAAGAGCCAATCCACCAAGAGCGAAGCCCATAGCCGCGCCTCGTTCATGATCATCTGGATAACGGTCAGCGATCATACCCATTCCTAAAAGTATATCTACTCTAAATATATTTGTAATGTTAATCTCATAGGGATGATATTACACTGCAAAATATTTTCGCTATTCTGCAAAAGTTATAAGGTGTTAATAAGCTATGGAAATGCAAATCCAAAGATGAGCTATATCTTGTTACGAAATATTGTTGCTGCTATCTACTCTCGTATTGTTCAATACACCTCGGTCGGCCAATCCCACTACCGTAAGAATTGAACTATTATGATATTTGAAAAAATGAGAAATATGACAGACAAAATCAATAACCGAACCTGATAATTTTTTGTCTAGATATGTAATAAACTTACAAATATATCAATCGCCGCAATATATAGTTCGGAAACGAACAGAAACGAGTTTGGACCATAAAGCAACCTTCAGCTTGGACATATCCCAACGTAACAAAAGGCATAGCAAGAGTGCTATACTCTTGAGGCAAAATAGCGCAACGGGTTGTCTTTTTTCCTCAGAGCTGTGGATTTGATACAAAAATTGCATATTTTTTTGTAATTTAGCACACTACAGTCCAACAGTAGTTAGAAATTAAGCAAAAACAACATTGATTTCGTTGTTGCAATAAAGAACAGAAGCGACTGCTGCTTGTAAGTTGTGCATACATCACCTATCGAGTTTTGATGCTTAGATATAAATTAGTAAAATTTATTACCTAATTAGTATTTGAAACATCAGCAGTATGTAACATTTAAATAGCGAAATTTCGTTGGAACTCGTAATTTAGTAACCGAATGGGCGATGTGGTTAAATTTTTTTATTGGCACGTGTACATTACGAATTTCCAGGTATATCACTTGGGTAATGCTGTTGGGTAATACCCTGTTGAGACAACTAATTGCATGTATAATACCATAATTCGGGTAAAAATTAGCATGAATTTTGTTGCGATCCAGCGTTTATTGAGAAATTTTAAAGGTGATCTAACTTCGCAAGCGTTAATAGCGATTAAAAATAAAAATTACCTTTCCCCATAAAGTTAAAGTACCAAGAAATTCCATTTACTGCAATAAATGGTATTTTAGTTTACAAAATTATTCACATAACATACAATATCGACAAATAACGACCCGAAATATAAGTTAGCTTTTGCTAGTAGCTTCTGTTGAATCGTGAACACGTTAGTTTATCCATCACACAGTATTCTTATAAGGAAATTAGAATACCTTGTTTTCTTGTAATGGTTAGGTTAAACAAAAGTGTTGCATAGCAGAAGACCATTTAGAATTCGTAAACCTGTAAACTGAATACGTCTTCAGTTAGCGCATACGAAAAATTACATCATAACCATTGCCCTTTTTGTAGGCTCTAGTATCATTGTCAAGCAAAAAATCTAATGTTAATAGCTTGGCGGTCTCTACTCTAGATAGTGTTGACGAGCTTATAGGATAAGCGTTAAAATAGTGTGGACACCCAAAGACGCAGCACAGGAACACAGGCTGCTGCAGATTGTTAAATATATATTTCGCGTTCTTGAGCTACATTTCCACACCACAACCTTGAAATTATACCAGCATCTATCGAACTAAGGTACCCTACTAAAGCAGTTTGCCTGCTAAATAGCAGAGAAGACCTGTAGCTGAGATTATAATGATGCAAGGGCAAAGTCTGAACAAACAAATAGCTAATAAATAAATTAAAATTGAGGATTCGAAAATTATATATATACTAAAGTAAGAAGGATAGAACGATAGGCGCCTTGTACTAATTTAAAAAAAGTGCTGGAAATATTTTTCTGCCAAACTAGTAAAATCATGGTTATAAAAATATATAAAATGTGCTGAATTTGACTGGAAAATGCTGGGGTTTTAGCAATTTTTCTCTAATTTATAACGGTCAATCTTTATATGTTTCTTGATATATGGTTAACATTTATTGCATTACCTGATGTACTTGTACAAGCCGATCCGATTCCTTGAAATGTTCTTGCCAAAAACAGAACACTGTACGACGACCCAAACGCAAACACTGTAATTATAAGAATTCTGTAAAAATCTTATCTAGGCATTTTAATAAGAGTGTATATCGTATTTTGTGGTTCGTTCGCGTTATCAATGATTAGACGTGATAATACAGTGTGTTCCACAAGTAACGCCAGACCATTGAAGAAACCCAGGATGCCAAATAATAATCATATCTACAATAGTTTGGGTATGCGTGTACTCTCA
>JASANE010005326.1:0-81069 GCA_030248225.1 Trileptium ribeirensis | reverse complement strand
TTGTTGCATCTACTTCGTTCAGTTACGTACTATGAATTTGAACGCTCGCTCCCACTTTTGAGCCGGCTCCTCGCTTTTGAATGGCTTGCGACGCCCATAATCGTGCTTATATGCTCGGCGGAACGCTGAACCATATAAGTTTATGAAAATGAAAAAGCAACAACAGATGTTTCATCTATAAGTACAATGAACAAAAAATTCCTTAAACTTTTCATTGACGCTGCTGAATTAATATGTTACATTCCATAAAAATTCTGACAAATATGAACACGTCGTAAAGCATTTCCTTTCTGTTAATGCATATTTTTAAAGCAACCAGTTGTAACTTTGAATCTAGCGAATAATCAGAACACATTTTCAGTTTTAGCATTGAGTAGCATCTGTTCTTCCGAGAATATAATTTTTCAGCATTATTATATAGGCAAAATCCTGCATGTTTTTTCAAAAAATTATAGACCACAAACACTGTTAGGTTTGTCGACGGACACAACACGCAGTCAGACATCATAATTAAAGTGCTTAAATAACTAAAAGTCAGCTTTACAGTTATTCATATTTGTTGGCACGATGGTACTTGTTTTGTTTTAGCCTCTTCGAATTTGTCAGATCTTTTATAAATTTAGCAGACTAGGCCATATCAGTTTGTTTCACGTTATTTGTTTCTATTTCCACAGTTGTAATGGAAAGAAAGGACACTGAAGGTCTGGAGCAGCAAATTTTTACCATGTTTTGCTCCCAAGTTTTGGACCATCGTGACGACCTGTGGTCCACTACCATATTGCGATTTTACACGAATTTTGTCTAAGTGCAAATGCATGACACAGCACAACAATATTTTCGAGACCGTTCGAGTTTACGCAACTCAATAGTTTTACACAGCTATTGGTAATGTTAGTGTGATTTCTATATGATTGTCAAGAGTGATGGTTATTTTTGCAATGAGCGTTTTAATTACTTGAACTTAAGTGGTAAGTTGCAAAATATTTTGTGTATTGTTACTAAGCAGGACGGTATGTAAGTAATCATGATGGTTCAAAATTCGTAGTTGATTTTATAAACTAATTAAGCACCATTCATGTGGTTATATAGCGATAATAAAAATTTGACCTTGCGACCCGAAAGAGAGAGAGGGAAGGGATCGGGACCCCTACGGCCTCTGCCTTGGCTACACCCTTGGTAGAATTTGAACATTGTATTTCCTAAAATGAAATTTGTGACATTTGTAGTGTTTGTAATTGACACGAATTCAAAATTAACAAGGCCATAGATAAAAAGCTCAAGCTTATGCCGGAAAATAGTGCCCTCGAAACTGGACACTTCTGTTTATGGCCGCGATAAATGAAGTTAAAAAATACAAATTACAAAACACATTATTGCACCGTCGCTGGAATAGGTACACAAAATTGAACATGACCCAAATGCCATGATAGGTTAATAAATGCCATGAGTTTCACTCTGAATTTATGTACTTTATTGCTTCTCAATAGCTTTTAACATAATTATGCCAAGTATTTTAATAGGTTTCATATTTTGAAGCCTTGATCTTCGAAGAAATTTCAGTAAATTTCCAGTAATTATCGAGTTTTGATGTGCGACTCCACGGTAATGTTCAGCGCTATAGTTGAGCCCACTCCAGTTTAGTTATACATTTAACATGCTTGAATGCTAGTGTTAAGGCCACAATTGGTTTGTGGCATTTATATAATATATAGCTGGTGAGTTAAAACAAGGTTCAACAATATCGTCGCTAGAGAACTTTAGTATTATAGGCATGATATGCTGTTGAATTTTGGGCTTTTTCACATGCGCCTTATTATCTTTTTAAAACTAGAAATACACCAGTGATTATCACCTTTGTATTTTTGATGCCTAAGTATTAACTATTGAATAAATATGTATAACAATATATAAATATATATTTATATATGAACTAAATTAAATTGGCTCAAAATGATTCGATCATGTCCTGAAGTATTAACAAGCTCTATTCAAACACGAAAAACTACGAAATCGGTTTTCGACAATATTAAAAATAAGATTGGTCAGAAATTTAAACTTACTAGACATCCGTCACTTCCAGTCATACGCAACCACTATGACAAAGCTGTGCAAGCTGATGTTGATGTAAGTTTCGTATGATTTTACGAAGGGATTGTTGCCTCATATGGTCAACTTATCAGTTTATCTGAGAGATGGACAACATTTTTGTTCTTTTGCATTGCCTGAAGCAAGATTTGCAAATTGCAATTATTACAACATATGTTTGACCGAAGGTTATCGTTTTAAGCAAACAGTATATATTTGCAAAAAATACGTATGAAAACATACAGTGAATTTACGAACCCATTTTCGGGCCTAAATATTAAGTTCCATATACATGTCATAAATTCGCTGAAACGTCGTTTTTCATAAAGAAAGGCGATTACATTTACGACATTGACTTTATATAGTTTAACCCTGTAACTCCTGCATCTGTTCGATAACAACCAATTATCTTTGAATGTGTTGTGCTAACTAAGTCTGGTGAATACTGTATGATCGTACGCGTGCTGTTGCGCGCTCGCTTTGCGAGGAGCCTAAATAGATCAACGGATGGAAAACATGGCTTTCACCTAAGAAATTGGGGTTCGATTCGTCGCGGGGAGAAAAAACTGTGCATAAATAATCAAAATGTAAGTTAGTTCAAAATGTAAATCTTATAACTTAAAGAAGCAGGCATGCAGTAAAGATGTCTCAAACAAAAATGCTGTCAATAACGTTTTATGGATAGTAATATACCTGTGACGTATATATACCTGATAGTAATATTCGTATAGGACTGTAATACCAACTTATTTCGCGATATCGCAAGAATCTCGCTTCAAAGATTGCTCCCTGTTATACAATTTTACGCTCTTCTAGCGGGATTTATTAAAAATAACTCGTGTTGTGTTTCAAAAAATATTAATAGCATCCAACATTGTACATATTTAGAATGCCGTGCATTCAATATCAGAATAAATTGGCTCCTTTATCTGATCCTACTATTCTTCACTGCGACAATTACCTATCCAAAAATATACATACCAATAATGAAACTGAAAAAACAGTAGGCTTTGTGGCAGTTTTATTAAATGTATCTCAGCATATATAATGGTATATGTGTGCATGAGCGTAACCCTCCGGTGAAACGGGGGGCATCCGAATCTCGTTATGAAATCACCACGAGCTGAAAGTCTTGGAGCCAGCTTGAGATGTATAAATGACAGCGAAAATGTGATTGACAAGACTACGGCTGGGACATTGTAGACGAACCTCGCAATCAAATACAAGAGAGGCGCAGTCCGAACCCCCATGATCCCCAAAGTGGTTACCACCCTGTGTATGTATAGGTAAACGTAGCGGAAAGATCAGTCAAGGGAGCCAGTTTATCCTGAATCTAAATATATAACGTTCTGAATTTTGTATGTCCTGTGCAATGTTGAAATGTTTTTTGTATTATGCGTGATCTTACTATTTGTTCTTACAGCAGCTACATGAACAACACTAGAAGTATGTGCTGAAAAACAGATGCTTCGGAAAACATGTGAACACAATTGCAATGACAAAAACAGTTAATTTTTCAGCGTTTTATTGGTTTTTAGAGCTCCTAATTTTTTCTGATAAGCAAGAAACTTTTGGTGGCTAAATTTTTGAAAATAGCCTTAAAAATTTGTTCAAATGTCAGATAGTTAGCACTATTTCAGTGGTATTGTGCTTCAAAACATTATACTAAATTTTGTGGATATCTCCGTTTTTATTGGTAGAATTTCCACAGAATTCTACGGATGTTTTTGACATAACTAAAAATGTGGAACCTAATCTTTGTATTATAATTTTGAGAATCAATCTATATTGCAAATCATTCTCTCATTTAATTTAGTTTAGAAAAAATGATTTGTCAAAAGTGTCCATGGAATGACTTTTACATAACACTCTGTACAGAAACTGCAGTTTGAAACATATTTCGCGCTTGCTCTAATGTAAAGACGTTTTATACTATAAAAATCTTCAAAACTGAAATGATCTTTTAGCAAATACGGCTTTACTCAAGGTTGCGTTATTGGCAAACTCGTCATCATTCTTGTTGTTTCTTTAAAAGTATTTACGAAAAGCTTATGATCAGTTTTAAAAAGTATATCGACAGATATATCATATCTATGTGTAAGTGATATTACAATGGTTTTCATGATTATACTGCCTTGTCTAGGTGTTTGTCATAGAATTATTACTGTGCGTTTCATAGTGTCCTGTTCTGAAAAAAAATTTCCGATATCGCCCAGACATCGCCACGTTACTGCTGCCATGAGACCTGAGTAGTGCATAAATTTTAAATATATACTTTAAATATTTGTCATACCAGTTAAACGTTTTTATAGTTTTTATGCATTATAGTTGATGCTTGACAGATCGTTAATATATATTAGTTTTTTAACAGATTGTCACGAATTCATTAAATATAAGGTTTCTGATACTGATTTATTTGTGATTGAATTTCTCCACAGAACAGTGTTAAAGATATTATGCCAACTATGTTGACTTTTGCAGGCGATCGAGTTGTCCTGGCCCAACTTGACAGCTACCATGAAGTTGGTGTTATAATCGATGCTAACATTAAACATGGCTTGCAACAGAAATGTTTTAGCCCTTTTATTCGTAACGGGTCCAAATTGCCCAATGCAAATACCAAACATTGCACTGATTTAAATTCTCTCGAACCCTACTGTTGTAAAGTGCGATGTTCGCTGTTAATGCGAGGATGTTTAAGCATAAATTAAGTGCTTCAGTAAGTTACTGATTGTTCCATTGCAGCGACTGCACAAAGAGGCATGATAATAATCTTATTTTCAGGTTTAGTTTTTCACGATATAAATAAGTAAGGTGTAGATTAATCTAGTATTTTCGCTGTAAATTATAGTTGTGTACCTGTGGTTGAAGTATGCATGAAGAAAGTTCTACGGCAGTTTTGCCGACGATAAATTTAGATGGCCGTGACGGGACCCTCGGCTCTAAATATTGTAGCTTATATGCATAAATAGTTGTCAAATAAAAATTAAATTCGAAAATCTTGTACAATATTTTAGATCAATGGAGTTGACGTGCACACCCGTGAACAAGCAATAAGTTTGTTTTGCGAAGATCGTTCAGATATCAGCTTGCTTGTAGCGAGAACAACTGCAGAAAAGGTAACATTGTTCTGATCTTTTAATTTATCTATCCCTCCCGCATCATGAAATCCGCTAATTTCGAAAATACGGCGATAAAATTGATACATATCGACTCAGTGCGACTCAGAAAATGATTGTTAGTGCCATTTTTGTGAAAATCTTTCAATTTTTTTGGTTATCAATGCTGTCGAAGATTTTCTGAAATTTTGCTCAAATTATGTGTATGCATTGGAAACACGCTGGTGAGTTACCATGAACGGTGTCTAAATATCGGGATGTGGGACTAAAAGACCACAATGTTCTTGTTCATCAATTTGTTTGTAAATTGTTACATTACTACTTTGTGTCCCTAACAATTTGCGTAGAAAATTCCGAAACTCGCAAGTATGTGATCTGCCCATGTAAAGAGGATTCGACTAACAACCAAGATGGGGCTAGAGTCACACTCAGGGCGTTAACTGTATGCATGTTTGCAGTCCTCCACATATATGCTAAACCTAAGCCTGAGGTTCAGCCTAAGTCAAGGCTCTTATATGAGGTTTATACTAAGCGTAAGCGTAACTTGAAGGGCTGCCGGGTCCTGAACCTTTAAAACCTTGCATGGCCGTAGGGTGGTACGTGGAATAACCCCATGAAGTGTGGGACCCCACTCGGCACGGAGCGTAGACCACCATGGAAGATGGCACGGCAGCCATTCCTGGCACTGTAGGCACCATTCCTCTGGCCAAATAAGTACGAATTGGCAAAAGTGGCGTACCTTATAGCAAAACCTGGGCAAAATAGAGCAAAATTGGAATCTCGGATCTTGACGGTGTATGTCTGAAATTGTGCTGTTATTTTTAAGAATATCAGGCTACGCGCTTCAGCTTGACTAGGGTCCAAATGGGAACGTTTTTCTCTTGTTCCCTTGGACCGATCTCATCAACTGAAGAAGCTTGAGATCTCAATTAATTTAATTTTCCTACATCTATGTGGAAAATCGTTTACTGTCATGGCTTGTTTGCAGGCATGTAAAAAATCTAAACGCTGAAATTCCTGAGCTGATTGTTGGAAAGCTCAAATAGGAAATATTAGAACTACTTCTCTATGACATGAAAATCAAATGTGCTCTAAAAATCTAACGAAACCATGGTTTTCAAGAAAACGTCAAAAGTTTCAATAAATTACGTACAGAATTCTCAAAAATTTATTGCTGTATGCTTGGCACCATAAAATGGCTGAAAAGTGTGTGATTTGGATGTACTGCTGCGTCGAAGCATAGACAGGTCCAAGTTTAAAAATTAGCGCGGTATTTTGTCTCTCATTTTTCAAAAAACTGATTTGGATAAGTGAAAATGTAACGAGTTTCGGTAATTTTACTCTGTTTTGAAAGATATATAGAACTGCGATTATATATGCTAAAAATAATTTGAGCTAACTCAGTGAAATCTTCATGAGCGATGTTCGAACATTTCCACCACAAATTAAGGGAACCTCGGAGTCCGTCCAGTATCTAACAATATTTAACATTATAAAATGTAATATTTAAGTGTAATTTGGCGATTATCAACTGCTGGTTTAGCATTTAATACCAGTTACGCTTAAAATATAACTGTCGTGTAAATGTAGAAAAGCAACCATGAAATTTAGTTAAATTGACAGTGTAGATTAATTTCTGTAAGGTACAAACTGTAATAGTAAACTAAATTTTTCTTCATATTTTGAAAAATTAGACGGATTTAAATACAAAAGTCACACAAAAAATCAGTGCCATACGTACGAGATAATGCGTAATTTATATTGTACATTTTATGCTGTTACAACAGCCTTTCAAGTTGCAGTTATACATTGCTTTTTACCTTTTCTCAAACATCAATAAATTATCGTAATTGCCAAAATTTCCTGTATGTAACAAAACATCATTTGAGGAAGCTCATTTTACAGGTTAAGAGGTGGTACGTGACGCTGACTGCTGGTAACATTTAGGGGTCGTTGGTTACAAATAGCGCTGCCAGCTGCGCCACTAAAAGCTTCCTCAACTAATATGTCAGCGTACTAGAAGATTATAGCTATTGTTAATGCCCAGTGTATCGTGGCTTAACAAATCCACAATGACATCACTAGACAAACAATAATTCCTAAATTAATTTAATTGAACTGTTAATTGCAATTTTGAAATTCGTAAATCATAGAATGCAATTTCTATATTTGGCACAAACTGGCATTTTGGTTTAATTTAAAAGTATTTAGTGCAAAATCATGTAAAGTATATCTTTTACACAAAAAGTTTTCAATCTTTTAGCTTCAAAAGAATCAACGCCTCAATGCTCTAGCTTTCAGTACCAGTGTCGTCAGAGTTTCTCACGTAACTCTTGTCGGTTTTTGATCAGTAGACAGATTTTTAAGGATTTCTTCTATCTTATTGGCTTCAGGAATTATGCGAGACATGGGTGTCGCGAGCTCTTCAAAAGTGGGCCATCGACTATGTTTTTCCTCTTACTCAGTAAAACACGGAGACTCCCGGCGCTTCTGATGCCTATCTAATTCGATAAATGTGTACCCGTAGCTAAACAATAGGTCCAGCCACACTTCAGCAAAATTTTGATTTTATTTACTAGTTTTATCAATGTGCTTGCAGTGATATGATTGCTGAAATATACATACATTAACAAACAAGTAAACTCATAAAGTGGTACATGCGTGTTTTACACATTCCGAATACAGCACGGCTTACACATTTCGATAACTGTCTAAGCATATATTTATATGTCTTTATGAGCTATAAATTATGTTAAATTTTACCGTTGGTTTTATCCTAGGTAATACCAAACATTAATTCGGCAAAGGTAGTTATGACACCTTTAGTTCCTGAACTCAAAGATGGAAATATTCAAATGTAGTTAGAAGTTGTAGGCATGAGTAATCGTCACTTAGGAATCATTAACATATTGCATCAGATACTACTCCGAGCAAAGCACATCCAAAAACTTGCTAAATTAGAAATTATCAATAACAAAGTTTTCTGCTAAAGATAGATTATCTGTTCTTATTATTTTCTGTTGCTAGGTTACCAATTACCGCGCTGCTAGATTACCGCGTTAAACTAAAGTTTTGTTACAACAACGGCTATGGCTTGGGAACGGACAGGCAGATATATGTAATCTTGTTAACATTGATTGCGGTTAACCATTGCACATAGCAGTAGAAGCACTGCTTTGTATGCAACTCTTTCCAAAAGCTGGGATAAAACAAACTCGACTTTAAAAATCAAAATCACGTCGAGTATTGTTGTTTCCACGTATAACATTGTAACCGTTAAAGGTTATAAATATATAAGACGTTATAAAAAATTTCACAGCACAGTGGGTCTGTGCTATTGGAACTGCAGGCATAAGATATGTCCAATAACCTATTTAGCAATTGAATAAGGGGGTAAAAGCTACCAATTTGATGTCAAAATCGCGCAGGTATTACTGTTGTTATAGCTTGAAGATGATGGCGGTGTTTGGTTTAAACTTTCACAGTGGGTGTGCCTGTAAGCTACATATTATATAGTTAATATTTTCCTAACCTCGTAATAACAACGCAGTGGCATCGCAAGCTCTTCAAAAGTGGAGGGAGCTGGAGCCGGCAAAAAACTGGAGGGTGCACGTGGGTTACGTTAATTTTGGTATAACTCCCTCAGATAAAATTTGCTTCACGTTGTTAAGTAAATAGGGGCCCTGCCCACCCCTCTTGCGTCGCCCATGAAACTACGGCATAGATTACTAAAAGCAATATTGTTTATCAAGATTTGTGTATAATTCGTTGTCACAGTATATGGTTTTGGGATTGTTGTCTCTATTGAGGGTCATGAATTTACCATGTATGTCGATTTTTTGATAAGCGGATACTGCTCAAACCGTGCCAATATATATGTATAGCTATGAACGTGAGTAACAGTGCCTAATCGCAGCACAATCGACCAGATACTGAGCATGAGGATCATGTTCCAGAATCTTCATGAATATCGGAGACCAGTTGCCGTGGACTTTGATGATTTCAAAGCCGCGTTCGAGTCAGTTCACCGAGAATCGCTGTACAAGATCTTGGAGACGGACGCTATGCCGGCCAAGATCGTATCTCTAATCAAGTCGCTGTTTGAACCATCTTATTGCCGTGTGCGAATAAATGACACGTTATCTGAACGCTTTGAGGTCAGGTCTGGAGTGAGACAAGGCTCAATCTTGTCCCCTATCCTCTTCAACTACGCAATTGCATGGGTGATTGGGACCTCCTTGGCTAACGATTACGATGTTATTTTTGACGTAAATGGCATGAAGTTCACAGATGCCGCTTATGGCGACGACATAGCCATAGCTGCATCGTCAGTCAGCGAACTACGAGCGGTGCTCAATCGAGTCGACACAGCTGCAAAGCGCATTGGTCTGGTCATTAGCTCCCAGAAGACCAAGATAATGACCTGCTGCATCGAGAGATATCAATACATCGTACTGAACGGTTCTGTGCTGGAACATGTCGAACAATTCTGTTACCTGGGCAGCACTTTTAAGGGATCAAGGGCTTGCGACACCGAGGAGGGAGCGTTTGCGGCTGCTCGGCTATGTTCTGAGGATGTCCGACAACAGGATCCCGATGTCACTGGCCAAAGCAGCGCCCCTGGACTTGTGGGCCCCACCGCGCGGAAAATATCACGAGACCGTCGACGTCAAACAGTCAACGATTGTCACTAGCATTTTCGATACGTGCAGCTACGCCAATGGTAACAATACCTGTCGCATATCGAACAATACAGCGAACAGGGAAGCGTGGCGACCAGTGGTCAGCATTGAGGCCCCCACCACCGCGGGGGGGGGCAGGTGAATACTAGGTGAATAAAATACGGGACTACATAGTTTTCGGTTAAAACGCCCAATATGTTACTTAACGCACAGAAGACTGTAACTTTGCAAAGAATACTCCGATTTGCTCAAAGTTTAGTTGCGAGTAAATTGACATCTATTAAATGAGTTTATTTCTTACCAATTTCGTTTGATCTAAATATTTGTCATCGCTTGACGAGGCTAGTAACTAATTAAAAGCAAGGGCGCTAAACCCAACGGTCGTAGCGCAACATCTAGTGGGAAATATTTCTACAAGTTACACACAGCTTGCTCCGTGGTTATAAGCAGTTATAACCTGCCGGAATCCAGTTGTTCCACAAAGTTTATCTGACGCAACGCCAAAAAAAAGTAAGTAAAGGTTATAGCAACCGTTGGCTTTCGCAAGGTCAATTATCGCAACGTTTTCTTCTTAGTGTCATAATTGTATATAAGTTTTAGTTACAAAACAAACCTTTAAACGCTTTTCATCATTTTGTACGGCGAAGTAATGCAAAAAACTTAGTTTATTAGTGCGTTTACCACTGCCTGGCAGTTTCTAAAAATTGGCTCCAATTTTAGCCGATTTTAGATGTATAAGCTTAAAATTATATTATATAACGTTTTATCCCACTCAGGAGGAAGCTTCAGATGTTCCTGGACGGATTTGCCCAATTAAAGAGGTTGACGAAGAACGCAGCACTAGTGCAGCTACTCATGTAAGCTATGCTCTGTGCATTACTACTTGATCTATATCTAGGACGGCATACGTAGTTGTTTATGTAGTTGCTAAGTACTGGTTGCTAACGCATATCTATAATTGGTGATGCTGTGATGCACTACCTGATGATAGTATTTCGCTTGAATTATAATTTCAACAGAGTACTGCTCATATCTAGCACAGTTTTCAGCTTGATATAATTGATAGCAGTATTTAATAAGACCACGTATCGCAGCAAAATTTAATGCTTGAAGTTTGTTAACTAACAAGGATGCGTCAAGATAGGCGTCTGTATTAAAATCTAGGTATATTATCAGGAATAATAGCATAGTGCACATGCATTGCGTGCTACTGCGTTTTGCTCTGGAATGCTCAATTTGTATAATTCGTTAAATGGAATCGTATCACTAGAACAATTTGGATAGGATACATGTGAACGAAATAACTGATGCCAAAATACTCGGCCGTGGTTAGCAGTCTGTCGTTTGAAGTTATATGTCCGCATCTATCTGCTTGAGTATTATTGGTAATTTTAGTTTAACGACGACGAAGAAACTGCTTGTTTAACTGATGGTACACGCGGTTCTGGTGGCTCAGTTGCAGAAAAAGACTCTGGAATATCGCGCGCGACCGATTCTGAGCCAGAAATTAGCCCAATACCGAAATCACAGCCCGGTGAATCGCATTCAGCAGGAGACGACGCGTCGACTCCTCACGCACCATACGGCGAACGTACCACAACCGTATTCCTTGATGCTCACTTTTATGAAAATGTCTCGGACGAATCTCGCCTGAAAAAGCACGATCAACAACCAACTGACCAAAATCTTAATACATCTTTAACGACAAATGTTTCGCAACCGTGCGCCCCGCCAACCAGTCCATGCTCACCACCAACGCCTCAGCACGATGCGTCGTCGACTGACAACGACGCACGAAAAGGTATGTACTATAACCTTTCAGATAATTTGTATAACTATTAGGGCGTCTTAATGCTGCGGATGATACGACCCTGTCCGATTTGACTTGTGTTGTTTATGAAACCTTCGCAGTGAATCTGATCCGATCCGATAGCGATGCACAATTCCATTAAATCGGGTGTTGCAGTATGAAAAATCGAGACAAAGAGTAAGAAAAAGCGTACATACAACACACGGTATGCGCAGAGCTTAGACGAACCGATACACATGGAATCGGTTTGAACGTGCTCAAAATTGGCATCGCATCGGATCAGATAATTTAGCAAATAATCATACATTATTAACTCGTGCCGTTTGCAATATTTTATACAAAAGTTTCTAACGGCTATAGGTTGCGGCGTGAGGCGACATATGTGGTCCACAACTACGACCGTTATTACGAACGCGGTCTAAAATGGATAGCGCTGCAACCATACAATGCAAAACCGTTGAGCCAAATTTTGACCATTCAAAACCATCTGAGGTCTTGCTCGATTTATGGTCTGCCCCATGTGGCTCAGATTGAGCCAAATTTGGCTCATTCTGAGCAAATTTGACTCAATGATTTTTAGAGTGCAGGGTTTATATCAAACCAAAATTTATGCAAAAACATAAGTACCGTTCTTCTCTCATGTAATACTCAAAGTGAAATTTGCTATCTGATGGCAGCGCAAAACTATGACAGAAGCCAGAGATGGCGGGATGGTAGACGAAAAACCGCGTGATTTATATACCGCAGTGGAATTGCAATCACTAGCTATGTGCGCCTCTTACAAAAATGTCTGGGCTACATTTAATAAATAGTTTCATAAACTTTGGCTTTTCACGTTTACAATGTATCAACGATGCATGGAGCAAAAACTGAGTTTAGAATGTAAAGCCGAATTGGATATTTCCAGAAATGTGACAAAAACTGATGCTGTTAAAAAATTTATATTATTTAATAGATCATCTACTTTAAAACCGAAGCGGAGGAAATTAAATCCCAGAGATTTTGTAGAGGCTACGTTGGATAGATTTCATAAAGATGAAAATCGGTCCATGTTCCTAAATTCGATGCACGCAGTAATTTTCTTAACACACAGTAATTACCCCTTAATTTGTACATTTGTGGGTACTAGTAAACTGCATTGGCCCAGTAATTCTACACGTGCACTCATGAATGCCCAGTAATTTCATTGTTGGGGTCAAATTGTAACCACCTTCAATTTTAAAACTGACAGTCTATAATAGATAACTGATAACTGTAAAAGATATTCTATTCTGGATCAAGTAACTTTTGGAACGTGATATTTAACATTAAACTATTTTATTGCAATATTTATAACCCCGGAAGGAATCGGTGGATGTGACAAATATGTTTCATTGTGATGCGATTAACCTAGGCATTTATTCAGAAAAAATTTTTTGAAAAGTTTCAGAACCATTGAAAATTATTGTTAATCAAAATAAATTGAAAACAATTTTTGTCATCAGTATGCTCTTACTGGAATTATTCTTTAATCCATACAAATATTATTGTTGTCGTGTCGAAGAGTATACCAAACTTTATTGAAGAGTATAAAGCACCATGAACGGTAAATCATAACCCACACCAAGACCTAACCAACCACAACATTTATAGTGGTTTTACACCTTCGGTATGAGGCAATAAATATTACATCAGCCCCTGCCCACTGTTTACTGTTTATGCTATTCATGTGATTATTGCGTCATGCTAGTTCATGCTTTTCATACGTCATCATTCACGTGAATCTTCGTAGCTACCACGACAATTGTTGTATCTTCAAAATGGACACAAATTTCTGGCCGGAGACCAAAGGAAAAGACCCGAATAAAATACCTTTGTCAACCAAAAAAAACTCAAATTTAGCTGTTTGCGTTTAGTGACCAATATGATTCAGATTTTCGCGGCGTATAATACGGCACTCATCATAACCATAATATTCATTTTCCTATAATTAAGTTTTCAACTAACGAACAAACAAATCAATACTACATCCAAAATTAAACTCAATTATGATATAATCACATAAATTTTACTGTTATGCTTGTGACACTTATATTGCTAAAGTTTTCACAGCGCATTTGCTTTTGTGTTAGACTGGTATAACAGCTGTAATACTTATCAAAATCATTGCATCTACCTATACTGTCACTACCTATAACTAACCAAGTTATATTTGCGTATAATTAAACTGATTGCTTTCTGTGATTGCTACATTGTGATAACTTAGGTAGAGAACGAACCCACAGTTATGGCCAATACAAGCGACTAACAAAAATTCTTTGTTAAAAGTTAATATAGCTTAATTGTTGACATATAGCCTGTCCCATTGTACTTCAAGCGTGGTAATATCGGGCTCTGTGCTAAGCCCTTTTGTCATAGATAATATAGAAAGACATTATAGGAAACCCAGCGAGTACCATTGAAGCGTATAATAGCTTAAGTCACATAACACATAAGTATTATCAATATACGATCTCCTAAAAATTATTTAGTTTTACGGCGATTCTTATAAAGCCTACATTTACGAAGAAATTTCGCAGTGTATAAGGGTTTAAGTGGAATTCAGAAAATTCTAATCCGTACCATCATCGTAGGCCGTTACCTTTTTTTACCTACTGTGATGTCCGACACTACGTAATGCACACAAACTAGCAGTGGTTCTAACATAGGCAGAGTTACTCCAGTAAGTCCAACTGAACGGCACCGTTTAACATTAACGACACATCAACGTAGAATTCGAAGTCTAACAAAACGTGCAAACTCACAGATTGGCAGATCACACAAAATTATCTAGTACACCATATTTGCCAATACTCAAGATTGTCGAAATGAATGGAAAGAAATTATTATCTGGTATAAGCCGTGCAAGAAACAACTACCTACAGAAAGAAGCACCTGTTTATGCAACATGGACGTTATAAATGACCCTCTATTTGGAATTATAATCCACGCACATTGTGACATGGCGTGACATTGTCAGCAATACGCTGTACAGTGCGCGACCACTATTTCTTTGATAAGTTTATATGGTGTCCAGCAGAGATAGAACCTAGTCCTTTTGGGGCACCTCCATACCGTAAAGGTTGGCAACAGGATTTACAGCACTGGGTAGTAGTGTATGTTCCTTTTCACATCTGTTTTATATAGATGTACTTAAAAACTGCTTGAAATTCAAGTACAGACGACTTCTAACCCAGATAACACGACTTCCAAGACACCGATAGTTGGCTAACGTGACTTTTGTCCAGGGCTGTAGTCTTAGGCAAAGGCCTCAGAGAAAACACAATTATAATCTGTCTGTAATAGCGGTTTAAGAAACAGGCATTGAACTATTTTCCAAGCCGGTTTCATTTACGGATCCGTAGAATTATTATACAATTGTTACTTTGGAAAATAGCATTATCACTAGGTTGCTAACATGACCAGGTCACCGGGTAACCAGGCAACTACCATAACCGGATCAGCGGTCATGAAAAGTTGGTCTGATTCCATCTCTGGCATTCAGACTGCTGTTATATTTTCAGTTTTTGTGATGGGCATAGCTAAAATACATTCAATAGAGATGGCATCCTACGGAAAAGATTATTTGCTGTTTACTCGCTATAATTATTCAATGTAGCTAAAATTTTTGTCCACACACGTTCATGCAAGACTATTAGCGATATGGTGTACGGATACAATGAACATGCCTATATAAATGTAAATTTCACTATATTCTTTTTGCCACCATTTTTAAGGCGTTTAAAATTAGGCATTGGGCGTCCAGAACGCCACAGCATTAAACACATTGTATCATTCATACCAACAGTTGCGTTGTATAGTGTTTCCTCCCGACTACCATACACTATATATGGCATGGTCTCGGTTGTACTGCGACAAAACGTCCACGTGGTAGATCGCTTATAATCTAAACGCCGCATTAAGTGGGGCGTGGTAGCATGTGGCATCCCCGATTTGGACTCAAAAGTATACCATGTATACATTGAGAACCCCATGGTCCAGCTATTGGCGTAAAGGAGTCATTTATATGACATAAAGGTATACCTGGCTTCTGAATAGTGTATCATTTACACGTCGGTACCATCATCGCTAGAAACGTAGCAGAATAATGTACTAATGTAGGTATACTAAAACACAAATAGCATTTGCGTACAAAAGTGTAAAATTGTTTTAGAACGATTATCGCCGTTAGTAAGCCCGGAGTGTATGAGCACAACACCATCCGAAGCTCCAGCTCAATACATCGGTAATGTTTTCGTGCTGTATAATAAATATTAGTATGCAATCTGAAAGTGTTAAGTTATGAATTCTCGCACGATATTGCTACCCATGCTTCATTCATATCACTTCAACTTTTACCTCGATTTCAGCAAGAGTGTCACACCAAAGGTGAGCCATCTAAGGTTACGCAGCCGAAACAGTTCAATCACTACTAAGCTACTAGCAGTAAGAACAAAATCTCGGCTGATTTCAGCACATGAATAATATGTAAATATGCCTGTTAACCCCTGAACGTTAACAGGCATATATACATATTATTATACTTGTAAAAGCGTAGCTTGAAAGACCACATATAGGAAAAATACTCCAGATTTCTCCTAGTGTCCTGAATTATAACAGGTGCAACAAAATTTCGCGAATTACTTGTTATATAATGTTAATTTTCCAAACACTAGCTAAGTAATTAAATTTGTTAATTTTTATTAAAGCGTCGAAATCTTGATTTTTGACTTCGTACATTTTATGGTGAATAGTATTTAATGTAGCATCTATCACAATCTACGTGTAATTCCTAGGTGACACATACGCAGCGCTCACGTTGCAATTTCACCTCTGTTTGCAACTTTTGTCCCCCTGTAATCACGACCCTACCGCAAAGACAGTCAGGGTCACAGCCATGCTGTTAAAAAGTTTCCGAGGCTGCACGACACAACCCTAGCTACCATATTTTTAGTTTACGGTGTCGTAAACCATTAGCTACCATAATTTTACGGGAATTAACTGTTACGGACACCGTCTGTAGCTAATGCCATGTATTAGTTGTGATGTCTAGTTTTTTAATATCGATATTAGCATCAAGACCATTTGCACGTTGACGAGACTGTGCAGCACACAGTTAATAAAACTACACAAATGAAACGGTGTCCTTGAAATAATTTATGAGAAATATGTGGTGTCTAAGACGCCCTACTGTCGACAGTGTACCTGTCACTGTGTGTGGTACATAGGTTCCAAACATTGGGGATATTATTCACTCCGCATTATTCTTACATACACATTAAAATAGCATACAGGTTTGTTACATTTTGACTTCAGCAATGCAAAAACTAACTCTATTTTCTCGTGTTTGTGTTTGGTAATATATACCTGTTAGCACAGTTCTTAATAAAAGATATGTGTGATAGTTTAACCCGAATATATAGGACCGATAGAAGTTTCCAATCAGTTCATGGCACGAATCATACATGCTAAAATGTGATTATCCCCGTTGACGCGTTGGACACCTGGCAGGTCGGCCGATCCCCCTGTCTATCAGCTACGACGAAAGCGTGGCACCCCCTCCTTCGCAACATGCTGCTTCGCCTTCTAGGGTCGAAAACCGACCACACTCCGAGGACCCGGCTATTTACTTTGGGACACCGAACCGTGAGCATGTACAGCATGAAGTTTTTGTAACATGCAACCCATAACTGTTATATTATAACGTAACAGTTCATGTCTACAATATGCAAAATACTCTGTAACGACTGTATGGAGTTGAAGTATCGTTTGCAATCGAGCGAATTTGGCATGTTTTTGTATTAACATAAGCTAAAATACATGTATACATTCTGAAATGTGTAGCTAGTAATCATGGCTCTATCCCATAGGTGTCGAAGTTGTGCCGGCTTAGGGTGAGTAGACTGCCGGTGGGCTGGAGGAAGTCTTCTCCTCAGCGGAGATAGGGGCATACCTCCCGCCTCCTTCATAACAGGTAATAGATACGGCGTCGGAGCGATTGGATTGTCAATTTAGAAAGCCAAATATGAGAAGCTATTTTTACACTTGTATACTGCAAAGATTTGCCAGCAATAATTTTTAACATTTAAGAATTGTATAACAGAAAGAAAAACTTACAATTTATATAATTATTTTGTATTAGACTCCAGAGTCACGTATCGGTGTCCTGTCTCGCTATCGCAATAATGGCCAAAAAATCTATTTTTGAGCTAAGCTAAACTAAATAGATGTTGGTTAGTTTATCTGAATTACATATCAATGTATATTCTGATGAGCTTGTGGTTATCAATACCAGTACTACTCAATAAATCTCGTTAACCGCAACACCATTTCAAGTGGCTCACAACGGCACTAGATTATATTTTGTTACAACCTATCCCCGGAGCGCATTTCTGCTGATTTTGTAGACATTTTCAGCTTACATTCCACAGCATAGCAAAACAACCCATATTTTCTACGCCATTGAAACACTCTCATGGAATCCGGCTAAAATTAAATGACTTTTGAACGTTCTGAGCTACTAAATTGAACTTCCCATACTTTGCAATATATTAAGAAACAAGATTCATCAAAGCTTAAACTATCGCTCGATTAATGAGAAATTTCATTATCACTCAATTAAGCGCGTCGTTCTCAAGTGACGGAAGTCCCTAACCATTTGCCTAAACGATTGCTAATTTGTAATTGCACAAACCCAGTTAGCTGCTTGCACAGGAAATGGAACAGATCAACTCTGCACCCTGGAATAAATATATAGATATTTTAAGCAACAAGTAAACTTGTAATTCTGATTTATAGTTTAAGTTTAATTATTCTGTGGTCCTAAATTGAACTATCTCAACGCTGTGATACTTCAAAAACAAAACATTGTATATTCACAATCATAGTTTGCTTGTTTCTTGATTCAATGTCCAAAATCATGGAACCTTAAAATTTACCACTCACGACTCAAAAAAAATTGTGATTTTAAGAAGGGAGCTGCTAGACGCAGGCGGAGGTGGAAGTTAGCATTCGCGGAAGAGCGTTCAGAATCGAAGCCATTTAAAATTCTATCAACGCTGGTTAAGCCTAAGGCATGATGATACAAAACTAATATAGCTACATGGTCAGATCTGAATGAGCTCTGCCAGGGGTTTCACTCTAAATATAAGAACACAACCTCTATAATACATAAGAATAAGCATATAGATGCCTAGGATTGCTT
Source organism: Trileptium ribeirensis (assembly GCA_030248225.1). NCBI lineage: Eukaryota > Metazoa > Nematoda > Enoplea > Enoplida > Thoracostomopsidae > Trileptium > Trileptium ribeirensis. Next base: position 62,151 of record JASANE010005326.1, on the reverse strand, counting down.
TCCAGCAAAAAAAATTTCAATCATAGACGTGTATTCTTATACAAGTATATAATTTGCAGAATCCGGTCGACTTTATCGTTCAGAATCCGAAGGCAGCCTTGCGTGCGAACTGGCAAAACTAAATAGAGAAATGCAAACCATACAACTTGAATGCGACCGCTTAGTTGATCGCTATGCCAAACAAGAGCTTCGTGTGCGGCAGCAAGTCGCAAAAGCACACGCTCTCGTGACCAATCTTGAAGAACATTTCGGCGTTATGTCATCGACAACCAGATCGCCATCGTCGTGCTCTCCAACTACAACTGCTAACAAAGATCATTCTTCATCACAGCAGAAGCCATGCTTAAGCAAAAAAAATATAACACTAAGATCGTCGACTGCGGCGTGTGGACTACAAAAACTACGCAAAAACGAGATAAACAAGCCTCCACCCCCTCCTCATTGGTATCAGTTCATGTCGAATAAAAATAACGCCGACAACAGCTGTAAACACGATGACCATTGCGGAAAGTCGCAACAAAGAAATAACACTGCTGAAGACACATTCAACAATGGTGGTACATCTACAAGCGCCTATAATACCGGTGGCGAAAGTTGCAGGAGTACACCGCTACACAAAAACTTTGAACATTACTGCAAACAACAACACGTTCTTCAAAACAAATCTGAGTCAATGACGTTAAAGTTTAATCGTCGTACTGCCAAAACGGAATGTCCTTTACGTTCTAATTTTACTATCACTGCCAAAACTAGTGCCAATCGGTTTGCGACACAAGGAAATAACAGTTTACCATCGACAGTATACGAATGTGATAATACAAATGCGTCAAGACTTCGATGCAGTACATCACGCCAAAATCCTGACGTTATTGCTCAACAGCAGCCTCCAACTCGGTTTTTAAATGCAACTCGTCCAATCGATTCCGCTTTTCGGAGTAAATCGGTGGATACTAATAAATCAGTAATTGCTGAAAACCACCCAACCGATCCTTGTTGTGAACACGTCATTAAAAATAAGTCACGTGGATTGCCGTTTAAGACCGGTGGAAATAAATCTGGTTGTAGCAAAAACACAACAGATATTTGTAAGAACTCAATCTCTTCTAGCCAAAAGCTGAACTTTCCCGGTGAAATAGAACATAATAGTCAACAACATGGCAATCATCAACCACCGTCATTGCTACCACAGACTGTTTATACAACTTCAGACAATTTGAAATCCACAATTTTGCTTCAACAAAGGCTGTTGCGGCAAGCTATGGTCGAAGAGGCAAAAGAGCTTAAATTAAAACATAAATCTAAACAAGACTTTATTTCGACCCAACGAACTCAAGCATTGCAGCCGTTCAAAAATTCGAACAACGAAATTGATGAAACGGAGCTCGCCAAGATGGAATGGAAGGTACGAATACTTAAAGCTGTTTTTGGGTATCTAGATGTGTATCTAAATATGATGTCGAGAATTGACCGTGTGCAATATTCAAGCGATTCATTGAGTTTTCATGAGATTACGGTGAGTTCATCAGTAGCCTCTCTTCTCCTGGGCTAGTATATCGATGTCAATAAAATTATTTCAGTGACGGCTAACGCTAATACATTGATTAAAACTATTTTTACGGGAACATTCAGATTTTTAATATATAAAGTTCTTGAGTGACCTAAATTGAGTATCACTGAAGTTTTTTTAGCAATCTCAGTTACTTGTAATGCCTGTGATCAGCTACTATAGCTACCCTTAACCTCTTACCATACCGGGAACTATATATTCTCTTAACGGAAATCCTAGGGTTTTAAACGCGCCTAATTGTACTTCGTCCTACTCAACCTTCTAGAATAATTCCAGGTTTGACCATTTTGATACTAAAGAAAGTGCATTGAGGTTTTCTTGTACAATGTGCAAAAGAGGAGTTAGAATAAAAGTTTTTCTATATATGGCCTGATTTTAGACGATTTTATCTTTGAAAACATTCTGCCATGTAAGCACTCAAGGGGCTCCGTCAAGTTTTATCACAGGTATAGATCCACTGTCAGCGTCAAAAAAGACAGGTACTCGTTCGGAACACACTTGTTGTTCGAAAATTTTTATCTTAAATACTAGCTTTGCTAAATATGATCGAACCGCCTCAAAATTCATGTCGTTATGTTGATTGACATCTGGTACAAGATTTTAGAATGTCTCGGCTGAAGACATAATTGGTGCGATACTGCAAAATTATGTGTAAGAAAATGAAAAGTGCATTATAGCAACGACGTTTCGGCGTAAGGCTTGAATAAAATTTTTGACGTTCGCAACCCTGAGTTTAACAATTAACTTATGCAAACTACGATGTCAAACAAGCAATCAACCAGTGAACTACGTTGTCAGATCTGTCACACCACACTCATTTCTGCATCCAAGATTATACGTGCACGCGTTTATCATATCCAACGTTCGTCCCCGAGCTTTCCAAGCACAGCCCACAGAAATTGATAGCGACGGGGCCGGTAATGAATGTTTCGAGCCGAGCCGAAGCTACCCAAGCCCCCACAGACATCGAGCATACATAATATATATGAAAAATATAATATAAATTCATATATATACTAGGCACAACTGTGTTACAGCAAACTAGCAAGAGTTCCAAATTCAACCGCTAAAGTCCGCTCACCAGACAAATGGGTGAATGGTAAACGTCTTGAATTTGTGCAACTGCGATCAACATGAAACGCAAGCATTTGAATGTAGCTGATTATATCAATTGCGAAAATATCACACTTAGCACCTCTACAAAGATATATAAACTTATATCGTATATTTTAACAAAATCCATTTCACGTTATGTATAAGCAATTTATCACTGTAGTAATGAACGTAACGTTTGCACTGTTGGTAATCCGTGTGCAGCAGAATTCCTCTTCTACCACAGTGGATCAGGCAAGGATACTTAGCACTAGCGTTGCATTGATAACGTGTCATTAACGTTCGAGAAGTGTAACAAAATAATAGCGCAGTAGATGTTACAAAAAAGATTTCTTTGTTTTATTTATCAACATCCCACATATTGATGGTGTATAAGAAATTTGATTAACGCATACAACAGAGTAAATTATATGCTTGCATCTCTTGGTATATGTAATTCCTAATACAGACTAAATTTAACACTGCGTTGTTTTAGTTCAAAAGGTAGCCAGCTATCAGTTATTTGCCGGATTGCGAAGCAGCTGTATTAGTGAAGTATTCAGCGACTGCACAGTTTCACCTTTTATTACTCTTTATTATTAATTTCAGTTGTATTGCATTGATTTGGTAACGTTGGAATGTATTATCCCAGTAACTGCTAGTGTCCCTTAGGAATTCCCCAATCCAATATGACTGCACCTATGTTTAATCCCATACTGAAAAGTTTGCACGTAGTTTGTCAGGCTAAAACAAGAATACCACATATATTCAACACCACATTCTCTTTGCATAAAATTCAGAAGACGCAAACGTTCTTGTATGTTTGCGGCAAGAAAAACTCTTGAACATTCAACATATTACAATTATCAAATCCTGCGGAGGCTTCTACATGCATAGACCATAATCGCACATGTACTGTTAAAAATTTTAGTTATATTACGGCGACTGACTTAATCTTTTGTCTTTAATGCAGTTGTCGCCATTTGATTCTGTAAATGGCATAACTAGGCTGAATTATGCATGAATTTCAATGGCCGTCAGTTAACTTACTGTGAAAACTAAGCAAAATTTAATTAATCCATGCATTCATTATTACAAACCATAGCAGCCAAGTTCGTCTTTTTTGGCTGATATTAAGCCCTTGTTTCAGAATCTAATCGTTATCCGACATTTGTTGGCATATAACTTAACATGCATTATAAATAATTTGTATTTCTCCATCGTTGATCACATTTTATTGAAGCAAAATTACTTCACTGAGGAGTGTAAGTGTTCAGGTGGTGTTAGTGCAGGTAATGCTATAACATATCATTGTAATCGAAATGAATTTCCATGAAGTTAACGCTTGCTATCTAAATAATTTCAGACATGCTTACTGTCACCAACTGCAACACCTGAAAGGGAGTTGTTTACAAGTAGAATAAATTTTGAACAACGCAACAATATTTCATAGTGCACAAATATTATACATTGTATGAAACGCTATAGCTTATGCTGCCAGAGTGCTTGATGCAGATTGCAGATGTTGACGTATAAAAGAGTTATTTCATTATAAACAATACCTCACTTGAGCGACTCACTTTTTTGGAATCTTTGACGGCATTAAAATGGGAGGTATAATATATCTCATGTCTACTCGACCAACCGAAATGTGTAACAACATTCAATTAAAGCAGGCGTTCAGTGCGCTACTCAAAAATAGTGCGGTCGTTGCGGTAAATTCAGATATGCCGGCTAACCGGGAGGGGGAAGGGGGCAGCGTTCCCGCCGCGTGCTGTGCCCCGGGCTATAAGTTTAAGTGATGGTAATATTTAGTTGGTTACGTTTACTTAAGTATTGTGCTCAGTTTCTTCGATTGCAGTATCTTCTTGGCCATATTTTGTTTTTAATATTAATGGACTGACGCTGTTTACAGCTGTGACAAATTTTCTTTGAGAAAAAGTAACTTAAACTCATAGTATATACACTTACACTTAAACTTTGCCTTAAAGCCTTAGCAAACACGAAATAAACATACATTACTATAAACTTTATGTTTTCAGGTTAAAAGACGATCAGATGGCAGTCGTTATCTCCAACATCGCCCCGTGCGTAATAAGTTATTGCGTGAACGAGCACAGAAACTTTGTTCTGAGCGCCAAGGAATTACAACTGATGACGACGCTGCCAGCGAACTCAAGGTAATATTTTACCAACACTAATGTCAGGATATTGAGAAATGTTTTAATATTTTCCTAGAAAATAAACACTTTGCTGCAACGGAAGACCACTAGAGTTTTAATGTTTTAAACACACCTCTGTTCTTTTACTTCTAGTAGGAACGGCGTCCTTTCAATACAGCGGAACTTTAAGAGACGTTCACTATATGAAAACAAATGACAAATATTACTTATAATATTGTTTGCCGGAAAACTCCAGCGCAACATACAATCTTTTGAATCATATAATTTTGACTACAACCGCTATCTGTATATTCTGTGTATCATTTTAGTTGGATAAACGACCCTATTTCTTATTGTGGCCGATGGTACTCACATATTGACAAAATTTTGTTAATTTCCCTTTGTCATGATTGACCCGGCAATCGAAGGTCTATATGACCAATTTCTTACATTGTTGACATAATGCTACGTCATTACTGCTGAAATTACTGTTTTCAAAAGCATTACAAATTATGGCGCGTTGATATCGTATTTCAACCAGTGAGAATTACTATCGATCAACGAAGTTGACCTATCCGAAGTACGTGTTGTCAACTGAGTGTTGTCGTATCCGCGACGCTTGTGGTTCAGATTAAAATTTGTGTTTGCAAGATTTGAGATGTCTTGAACTACCGAATTTGCTTAAACTGGCTAAAAAACTTGGTGTATTGCCTGCTGGGAACTTTGATGGTTAGAATGTGCTCCAATTTGGCCAAGTTATTTGGAGATATTAGCTAAAACGTTACTACCTCAGTATTAGCTTCGATCTTTGTTTCAATTCGCTACAAAATGACTTCTGCATAGTCCCAGGTCCAAATACATTGAGTTGTTCTCCGATTTACCGTCCCAGCTCTGCTATAATCTTGTTACACAGATTCGTGCACATCTCCTCAAGCACCATCATACAGTATGACGCAGATTGCAGCAAACTGCGTAGTTGCCCATGTATAGCAAGCGACAGTTTATACTGATGCATCGTTTCTAACATTATACTGATTGCTAGAGTGCATCTTCGGGCCTCTGTCAAAAGCGACGAGTCATTTTACGCGCAGTTCTTTTTTCATGGTCGTGCCCCCTTTAAATTAACTTTAACGCCACATGGACACCCAAAATACTGCTTTTGTTTCGGTCCAGACATCCGTTTATGTATATTTAGCTTCAAATTCGCTGGAGCGGTAGCTATTGACGTCGGGTTGCTTTTCGCCGCTAAATTGTGTGATTGGCATATATGGAACACGCTGAGTCTGCGTTTACTGAATTTATACTGATTTTTTTAAAACAACTTCGTGCTAAAATTCTTCTAGCTTGCACTGATGATATAGTCGTATCGCTTCTGCTACACAGCTATAACATGCCAGTGCATCTGCACTAGCGCAATTTTCCACGTGTTTTCGTGTAATTTAGCTATAGAGCTTTGTAATTCTACTACGCGTTGGCAAGTTCAAGCAGGAAACTGTGCGAAATAGCTGCTTCTCGTATTTGTATCTACATCTAACTGAGTATTAATTGCCGGTAACGCCTTGCGGCACTTGCTATCAAAGGCGGTAGACAAAGAAAATTGCTGGCTTTTCATACACTGACTACAATTTGTAGGGGGAGGGGTGCTTCTCAGTTTCGCTTCTGAATGCTGCCAACTGAATGTCTTTCTTGTCAACAGGTCGTTGGACCTTTCTGTGTTCCCGTGCGGGCTGTGGATCTGTCGGTAGATATTTACGAGTCGACACTTTCCAAAACCTCCGTGGCTTTTGATATACTTTTATCCAGTACAACCTCGAAATGTAACGAAGCCTTTAATTTGCTCGTACGCAGGTGTAAACGATAAAAGCAGACAAGTGTGTCCAAAATTGCAGGCTTAACCGTCCCCTAAGCAAAAGATTATGTCCGGTAAACTTCTATATACAGCCTTTCATCCTTCTGCTAATAAGCGTCGAAGATCAAGCAATACTAAGTGGCATACGACTACATCAGCCGTCCTATAGTTTGCTAAAACTATAGAAACTTAAGTTTTTAATAAAGCAGCTGGACAAGTAGTTGAAGATTACGACGTACATTTAGCTTTATTAAAACAATGGAATGCCATAGAATTCCATCATTCACGAAGCTTCGAAACTACAAAGCAATCTAGATTTATTTCCCACCAACTATAAGCATCTTTTGGTTGATTTGCACTTACAATGACAAACTATTTCGACTTGGACGACCTTTGTTATTAGCAATTCTTAAGTTACGAACCTGTATTTTATTTACATAGAATTTTGGTTTTTCGCCGTGCTTCAAATCATTTTCTATCATAATAGCTTCAAAAATATGTGAATCCATTATCACACCGATGCTACGAGAGATATGTCTAATTGTATTAATACGCGTTATGTTTGATTTCATTTTTGTTTATCTCATTTGTTAAAGAAAATGCTCTTAAAACCTGAGGTGTTGGGTTTGAATTGCATTTCTGTCGGATTTTGATTTCCTGAACTTATCGTCTTAGCCAAAAATTTTGTCACAGCGATTGAGCTATTGTATCATGTTTAACTTTCGGCAGACTATGCGTTATAAGCTTAAGTTTCATTGCACATTAATTACTGTGCTCACAGTATTATTTTAATAATCCCCTACTAAACAAGCGAAGCTACCCGATCACCGTATTACACCAACAATTCATGGGTTTTTGATGGAGAATTATCTTTTCTACGGCAACTGAAACTAATCTGTCAGTGATAAACGGTTGTGATATAACAACTTGTGTCCTAGCCTTTACACAGATACAATATTCCTGAAAATGTAAGTATATATTTCTGCCTTAACAAAATATAATTTTGTATTTTAAACTATTGCTGTATAGCTGTGCTTTGACATCGGAAGGTTTGCTTTGACTGTATGTAACATATAACATTCAACTGAGTCTTACCTCATAATTTCGAATCCAGTGACCCTGACGCACGTTAATCGCAATAATAGCGATTTCACGCGGGAAAGTGTTAATGATTAAAGTGTATGTCTATCGACTTTTGGCATTTATCAGTAATTCCATTATCTAATGTATACAAGGTCGGTATTCTAAATAATTATTGTGCAATCATTGCAGAACGCCTTGATAATAAAATGGCAAACTCGTACAAGATTACAAGCACAGGCTTGCCGTAACCAGCCGAAACGAGATGAATTTAACGAGTTGCTAAATATATATGTGTATTTACATGCAAAGATATACATCTGCACATACCTACAATTATTATGTCACTCACTCATCAGAAGTTTTCGGTTTAGGTTGGAAGATATTGGACACGAGAAGAACGCAAACAACACTTAGAATTAGCCCGAGAAAGAAAGAAAAGGCAGCTTGAAACACTGAGACGGCATGCGGAAGCAATGCGCGAGGCAGTCGGCGAGAAACATCACATTGTTGAATTGTCACAGCGAAAAATGGCACGTCGAAAAGGTGCCTTACTGATGGACAAATTTACCACAATACAAGAATATATGATCCACGGTAGTCGTGACGGAGCGCCGACGTTGGGAATATTATCGGTGACAACAGTGTAAAATATAAAAATAATATATAGCATTATTGTTCAAGGTTGTACCTAAACGAAATCAAATGACGTTTAGTTAAATATATAATGGCCAAAAATGCTAAAACGAACATAATTTAAGCTGAATGTAGATGTAAACTGAAATGACAATGTTACTATAATATTGACAATTTTTTGATATCGTGTACACATGTAGTAGGCAGTAAATTTTTCGAAATTATAGATTATCAAACCAAACACTCTAAGTATAATATAGATGTGACATTACCTTAAATTGACGCTATGATGGGACTGTTAGGTTTAGGAACATGGCTTTGGTCGGTATCCAATGTCAAGCATATTCAAGCTCAACTCAAACGAACAGCCAACACTGGTTCAACAGATGAAAACATTCATTGTTGAACCTCGACTACGCCGATTTGTTTATTGAGAAGATACAATAGCAACATTTAGTCTAATTTCGGCAGATTAATTTATATTATATATAGATATAATTTCGATGTTTTTGTTTCCTTATTTCATAGCACAATTTTCGATGCAGATGACCTAAACTGTATTCAAGGAGGATTCAAGGGGGCTACCGGCCTTGGTCTACCTCCATAGTGCGCGCACCCCCTCCCTGTGCGCCGAAGACGAGTGAGAAATTGTAGCAAAATTGCCAAAAGTAGGGTGAAAATTGACACAAATGGAGGTAAAGTTAGCAAAAATGGGCCCTCAGGGAGGATAGGCCTCAACTCCTGAAATGAGCTTCCCACCGCCGACTGCAGACTTCGTAGCGTCAGCATGTATGACTGAATATAGACTTGTGCCAAATAAAAGATCATAAATTACCAAGTCTTAAATTATAGTGAATTTTACATGATTTTTGAGCCAGATTAGGCGTTTTCGACACACCTTCCCTAGCGTACGGAAAATAAATACGTGCATTGCGAATATTTGAACCAAATAGTAACGCGTGGTGGGAGACAATAAAAACGCCTCACCTTTATGTTAAAATTACTAGTTACGAAGTCCGTATAAGTGCAATTGGTTACGCTCGAGAAGTTACGTACGTATGTATGCTCAGTGAAATCTTATTTTGGCTTTAAAAATTGTAATATTTCAGCATTGCTCGAGAAATAGCACATATACAAACAAATATATTCCTCGGTATGTGCCATTGCTTAAAGCAGTCAAGTACAAACATAGGAGAGATCTGTCAATGCCTTCTAAGCGGTATAGTCGTTGTAATAATACTAAAAATTGGTGTCGTAACCAGGGAACCGAACGATCTGTCTAATTCTATTGATAAACATGTAAAATGCATATATATGTTTATTTATGTGAATTTTTTGGACAAGGTTTCAACAATTTTAAGTTTGTGATCATTATGCATTTCAAAATAAGTTGTAATGCAAATGCTATTTTGACACAAGGGTTTTCAAAACTCTAACCTTTATAGTAACCACAAAGCATATTCCGAATACTAAAGTATTAGTGCCTGTTAAGGACTTGCTTTACGTAGCAGCATAATACATAGGAAGACAGCAGTTCGATACATGTGTCAGTCACGGGGGCTTAAATTATTTTAAACATGGCGATTATAAAATAATAAATTAAAATTTACATTTTTCGCCTTAGTAACAGATCACGCAACTGCTCATCTACTCTATAAAATTAGACAACATAAAACGAAGAAATACCAATCGTTCAATAGTTCTTCGCGCCGAATACCGAAAGTTTTATTATTTTATTATAACGCGATCTGTGACATTCCCGAACTGCAAAGTTAAGCACCGAACGGTTACCAATGATTCATCGTTACTGTTCACCTCATGATTGAACCAGGCGATGGTTAGTGGTAATGGTGAAGACAAACGACATCTAAAATTAAAACAAATGTTAATTATGTAAGCCGTGGTTCACAACGCGTCGCACGCAATGCATTTTGGTTATTGTTCGGTATTGTTCGACAATGGGCGTTCATTCGACGTCGGTTGCACGTTTTTGATCCGCTCGTGCGTAATTGTTGACGCAAGTGTCTTCGAACGCCGCAAAAGTGTCGTTTCGCTGCATCCGCAGGAGTGGTGTCATTGGCAATCAGTTTATTCTCGACGGTATCGGCTTCAAGCGGATATAGCATCGATACTGTTCACTGAATCCTTTTGCCATTTGACAAAGTTACGACTGCGGTCCGACACGGCCATCACTACTGTTAATCAGGGAGGTAATCCGACCAATTCGTTAACGACATCGGGGCAAGTTGGCCCCTTTGACCACCGCGACAGCTCCTACTCTAGATAACTTCGCGCCGCAACTCCTATTGTTGAAGTTTACGCGTTGCCCTCGTAGACTGAGCATGTATTGATTCTGGAACGTCTTCCAAAATGAATCGACAACCGCCTATAGACGACGCCAACCGACAATAAGGTTGTCGACGGTCGTTGGTCGCTAAACGAATTCACCATCCTCAAATTCGAATGATGGCACCACAAGCCGGGGTGATGAAATTCCATGAAATACTGTTAGTCGAAGCAAAGTCTTGAACGTCGTCACTCATTTACGCGTCTCGCTAAAGTTTCGACAAGAATTTATCCGATACCCTTAAGTTATTGGCATTGTGGCTGATCACAGCATCGGGTTTACCATGAGTTACGATGAAACGACGAAATCCCATAAGAAAGTCAACCCTTGTTAGCGACTCAACCATATCAAGATAGACTGCTCGAATGACTGAACAGGTAAACAGGCAGATCCAGACCTTCGGCGACTGTCCCAATTGGTCTGCCTTCAAAAATAGTGGAGCAAGATAGTTGATACAGAGACAGCTGAAAGGACGTCGACGATTGACCCGGAATGACGGTAGTGGTGGCGTCTCAGGATATCGATAAGGTTGACCATACCTGATCTTGCAGTGACGACATCTAACCAGCATCGTTTTCACTTGTGGCCTTCATGAATGACCCAACATTTGTTTCGCAACTGTGCAAGTGTGTGAGCAACGCCAGCGTGGTTCAAACGACGATGGCAATCTTCTATCACCAACTGACTGATTGCCGTGTTCTTTAGCTACAATGTGGGATGCACAGCATCAGGTGTGTCATCCGCATTTCCAATTCGTCCACCGCATCGGATGACTCCTCTGTCATCAACGAACAAATCCAGCTGGTTGGCGACGCTACCGCGCCTGTTGCTCCGGATGCTGTCTGCAATATCAGCCAAATGATGGATGTTTCTGTACATGGCGTTCCCACCACAGCAGTGCGTCGTCGATTTCCGTCGCCGTTAGAGAACTTGATCGTTGGACGGCCTTACAACAATTGTGCACAAACCGGCGTATCCACGCAGTCATCCTAAGAAGACGGCAAAGCATCGAATATCGTTCCACAATCAGCAACGTTTCCACCACAGGTTCTGCTTGCACTGCTGTGAGGACTACAAGTTCGGTTTAGACACCGACGTTTCCATTGGCAGTGTGAGGGGTTGTAAGGCCAGTCAGAGTTTAACTTCGCAAGCCACTTCGAACCGTGCTACCAAAAATCGCAAACTGTCAACGTATCAAAGCTACAGCCTTGAGACGACAGATCAGCAGGATTGCTGTCAGTCACAAATCGAAAGTCGACGTCGGTGTGCGACTTTATCTCAGATACTCTATTTAGTACGAATTTCGTTTCGACATTCTTGTTCGTAACATATTGCAACACGCCTTGCGAATACGACCAGACGACTTTCTCGTGGATTGCAACCCGCATTTCCGTCTCGCCAACGACATGATGCGCACGCCAACGACCATTGCCATCAGCTCCATGCGTGGGACCGACAGCTCGTTCGTTGGGCCAACTCGCGACTTCGCAAATAGAATGTTCGACGTTGTGCCCTTCGGTGTACTTACGACCAAATAGACGACTGCTGTATAGGCACTTTTCGACGCGTCGCAAAAAAAGTGTTGATGATGGGCATCCTTGTCGAACATCCAACTATCGACGCATCGGGGTAGTTTGTGTTTCGGCAGCTGCTGTAGACTTTGCGCGCATGACAGCCACTCTAAGACCGATACGTCTGATACAACATTATCCCAGTCAAGCGTTGACTTTCACAACTTCTGGATAAGCAGCTACGCTGAAATGGTGACAGCCGAAGACAATCCGCAGTTATCGAACACCTTCGTCAGATATTTCAGCATCAGGCGCTTGGTGTTGTTCGACTCGCTCTGCACATCAGACGCGGACGACAGTGCGTCACGTGTCCCACTTTAGACAAACGACACCAGTTGTTGATGTTTGTCCGCGATCCAACGGACTGACAACTTCATTAATCTCGTTACTGTTTCTGTACCATTCTCGCAAATTAATCGACGCTTCGTTGAAGAGTTGCTTCGACTCGATGTAGAAGGCTTTGGTTTCGTGGACGCTGTTTGCGCCAGTGACAAAGTTATCGACACATCGAGCAACAGGATGCGACGACTTTCTGACGTGATGTCTGACCACAGCAGCAAGCAAGAACAGGCTTGAGACCAGACCAAACGGTACTCGGCTAAATCGGCACGTGACCAGATTGGATTACGACGATGGTTCCGACGGATCTTTAACCCACAGAAATCATGTGACGTCGCGCTACGGTTCTTGCAGCCCGATCTGTAGGAATGGCTTTTCAATATCGCTGACGATCCCAACGGATTTCAGGCGAAATCGTATCAACAAACCGAACAAATCCTCCCTGCAGCATCACTGGTCCCCTAAGCAAACAGCCATTCAAGCTGTTAGACGACTTGCTTGCCTTGGCAAAAGCATCGTACAAAACTCGAAGCTTCGTTGGCACCTTGCCTGGGGCGATGACGCAGTGACGCGGAAGATAGTGAACGTCACCAGTTGGTATCGATGGTGCTTGCTCGATGACATTCTTCTCACACTGGTCTGTTGTACAGATCGACTATGTTTTAGTCTGTGCTAATTTCGTGGAGCAACGACTTGAGCTGAAGCACCGCTATGTTGTAGTTTTGAGGGAGCTCCTTTTCGGAGGCCTTCCAGGGTCATGCGACCTGATATCTGCCCTTTTCGAAGTTCACGGTGTTGTTGAGTGATTGCAGGACCAGCTCGTCATCAGACATTGAGATTACCAATTTTACGCCGATATCTTCAAGGCTCCAAAGTCGCTCGACGTTAAGTTTCGACTCCTGTACCGGATCCATCCGTGTAAGCAACAGTGACGACTCTATTCGGGCGCCATCATTGTCGAAATTCTCATTTGCCAACCGACCAGTAACTATGAAGCACAGCTACGACAACAGGAACACGAACTCGTTGGCGAATTTAATGCGTTCCGTCTCAACGAAGTCATAGTCTAAATCATTGCAGATCAGGATATCGATCAAAACCAGCTCCGATGACGACACGAAAGTATCCGCCATTGACATTTGTTTTACAAACTGGTACTTCGACAGATCAAGCGGCAGCTTTTTGAACCGGACACAATACTGTGGGATCACATTCGCTGTGATTGACTTCTTCGTGCCATCTTACAACACGTTATCGAATTTGACAATCTCGTAGCTGACTGTTTCCCGCATAGTCTCCGCAAATCGCGCCGTCGACACCAGCTCGTTCTCGCTTGATGGGGCTGACATTTTCGCGGCCAAACTGGACGTAATGTAGGTGCGCGAACTGCCTGTATCAAACAAAATTCAGGCTTGGGATATCTTGTTAGCGACAACATCGGTCAAGGTCGTCTGAAGCATGGCACGTTTCCACTGTGAGAGCAAGTTTTTGCTGGCTTGAGCTGCGTCATCTCTGTTGCTATCAACGACATTCATCGACGTTTCGCGCGTCTACTTCTGACCGCGCGACCCGAATTTGTCGAAGAACAGGCTGCGATGGTGACCCGTCCGTCTTCTGACAGTATACTCACACAACTGATTTCGGACACAACTTCACCGTATGCTTGTCGCTCAGGCACGCAAAACACTGCCCTTGCAACTGGCCCTTGCGACTGTGCACACTGGCGAATTTCTTACTCTGGTCGATGTAATGTCCTTCGCCGCAATACACTCATTGCAGCTTCCGGACCGACTCATTCGAAACCAGCGTTGACGACGTTCCAACAGCTCCACCGGATGTCCGAAACGACTTTTCGGACGGCTGATGCTGGTGTTTCTGTTGATGTTGCGTTTTCTTGTTGCCACCGTCTGTCGCTTCTTTGGACTTGTCGACTTTCGACTTCGACTTGTGGACTTTTCGACTTGTGGACTTTCGACTTCTTCTGTGGCTTCTTGTCGACTGACCCGCAAACGATCGGTTGCTGTATTCCCGGACGCGGATTTCGTCTTTCAGCCACTTTCGCAAATTCGACAACTCTCATGAGTCCCATCCGTTTCGTCAATGCAGCTCGATCTTGACGTGCATGGACAATTTCAACAGGACGATCGGAGTGAAGACTTGTGCGAATGTTTCCTCCGTTAAACCCAGTGACACCAGGCTTCGAATGTGCTTTTCACAATCGTCATAGATTTGCTGCAGCTGGTGGATGTCGTGAGTGGCGATAGGCAACGCGAGCATCGCTTCCAGATGAGAGAAGATTGCTAGTTGTTTGTTGTCGAAACGGTCGCACAGCACATCGACGGTGGCCTCGTAGTTAGCAGCAATCAGCGAATATTCTGAGATCAAGCGCAACGCGTCACCGTCAAGCAATCCACGCAGACATTTGAACTTATCGATCTTCGACAAATCGTGATGTCGTAGCTGTGCCAAAATTTAGACCACCGAAGCGGCTCGCCACCAAACTTCTTGATTTTCAGCTTTGGCAACTTCACGTTAGCGTCTTCTCCTCAAAGAACGACTGTTGGCTCACGTTCGACTGTTGAGTCACGTTGAACACTGACTCAGACACCGAGTTCATCTTTTCTATCTTTGTAGTGAACGCAGTTATCGCGCACAGCAATTTATCGTCGAAATCCGCAGCATTTTGAGCAGCTTCAATGCCCATTTCTTCATTCTGGATAGACATCGCAATGTTGAAATCTAACACTTGCAACCGCGCTCGATAGTCATTGAGTTTTATTTTGATATTCTGCAAAACCTCCACATCGGCATCGATGTCTGCTGCAAGAAGCTCGCTTGCAGTATCAATAGCTTTCGACGTATTCAATCGCACCACATTTGCGCTGACGTACTTTGTCAGGATTTTCGGATCGACACTCATGATGTTTATGTGATGTGTTAATGAAATGTCACGCGACAATCGATGTTATAAGCGGATAATGAACTGCGATAAGCGAGGCACAATAATAAGCAAACTAGTGTGTTGCAATGTTGATCGCCTGAACCACGAACTTAGCAACTAATGTTACCAGCAGTAATTTTTGTTACTCCGCATAGGTGAAATGGATGTAAAACCGTACGTAATGATGTTTAGCAGACCATTATTCTTGACCCAATCGATAGTTAAAAACTTGTCGTGAGCCTAATTAATCAGTGGAACTGTCGCTAAGCAATGTTCATAGATACCAATAGTTCAGTGTATTTTTTGTTAACCGTCACAAAATGGCTACGATGTGATGAACATTTTTTGATAGTTGACGACAGATGCCAAAAACTGAGTCACAGTTGCTCAATCGTTATGTTAAACTAGAAAAAGAAACGTTTAACCGACCAATTTACCTGACCATTCCCTCGAGGATCGTCGCGCTTCAAATCACCAACGTTAACGTTGTGGCAGGATCCTACGAGACGGAAGAATCGAACTGAGATAACAGGGTAATTTACCTAATTTTAGTGAATTAGCACCACCAGTTACAACGCTACTTTAGGCTGAGTTCCTGAGTTAGATTTTACGCTTAACCTGCCTAAAAACAAATTTTAAATTCACCGCTAAACTAGAATACTTAACTTAAGATCGGAGTTACCAGCAAAACCCAGCTTCAGTTAGTTTGAACACAGTAACTTTGCTCGCCGTACTGAGTTAACATCTAAGTCTCGCAAATTTTCATTATGTCTCATAGCTCCAAAAGGGGCACACTGATAAAAAAAGATGGTAGAAAGTTGTAGCAGCTCTCGGTGAGGAGATTATGGGTAATTATCGCTCTTTTCCGTCCAATTACCTCTGGTAAGCGTTTTAACCTACCTTGTTGGAGAACGACAAATGGCCAAATTTGGAAGGTCTCGCACTCGTGTCCGTTTTGTAAGAATTCAGCTAACAAATCATTGAACAACGTGAACAGCAAAGTTTGATACGCAAATAATTTTTATTACGAATCAAATAAAAATTGCGATGATTCTTCAATCTACAAGGCGTCATGCCTGCTACAGAGTGACAGACAAAAATAATTATTTTGCACAAATATGCACATTTGAGGATTCTTCTCTATTCAACTATTACCTTTTGAACAGCGAATGAACGTTATATATACTAATGTTTGTTACATATGCCATGGAAACAGAGGTCATACAGACAAATTATTAAATAAAAACTTCTAAATATGGCCATATTCGTTAAACTTTGTCCCATTTATCCACAGATATACTAAACTTGAGATCAGACCAGATTGAAATGTTTAGTCAGTCCATAGTGTCAAGTCCTCTGATGTAACTGCCTCAATTGTCCTATATCTGTTGCTGCAAATTTTAATATTTGCCGATAAAGTATCACATGCACCAGATGAGTTTAGGCTGCAACTAGATGTAGGTAATGCTTAAACTTAAATATAAGATGCGAAACATCTAAGGCTAAGCTTAATTTTTGTCTGATAAATCTGTAATTTATCAGTAGTTGTATTCCATATATTTTCTATATATGTAAAATAGCTTAAATGAATATACAAACGGCAAGCTTGAAAATTCAGCTAATATGAAATTAGAAAACGTGAAATTAGAAAATGCATATAAAAAGAAAACTATTGGAAATCTCAACGGAAAGATGTTGAAAAACATGATAACCAGAAAGTGGGAAAAGGGAAGCATTAAAAAATTAAAAACACCAAATTAGGAAATTTTTGCACATGGGAACTTATTAATCTGTTCATTTCGGTAAGCTAGAAGATATTTGAAAACAATAATGTCGGAAAACCGGAAAATATTGGCAAACGGTAATTTTGGGAATTAGAAACTGGAAAATGTTGTCAGCTAGGATTCGTGCCACTGTAACTATTAACTGTAAAATCAGGTTCGTGTCGATAACTGTAATATGTTAACAATGGCTACAGAAATAGTTTGCCATACAAATGCTGCACATAATGAAAACTGGAGTTACATTATCTAATTGAAATTATGTGGGATAAAGTTGAAGTGTTACGTTTATGAAGTAGAGTTTTTGCTTTAAATACGTTCTGGAACTGTTTCGTATATATACTTAGTTTGATAAATGTTGATATGCTATCCCGCGCTGAAAATATACATAGGCCTCATAATGTAATCCCAATCGCTTTCCCGGCCCCAAATATATCAAATTTGAAAGATAGTATTATAATTTTTGGCTAAGATGAATTTTACAATACAAATATGTTTGTAATAATTTTGGGTTACTCTGGTCCCGAAATGTTTTCGATTGTTTAATTATATAATTTTATGAACTGTTGGAATCTAAAGCGATCTCAGTGCAAGGGCGCTCAATTCAAGTCTATCTTGTCATAGATTAACTTGAACAGTGGCTTGCAAGCTATCTTAATTCCACTGATAACGGATCAAGCAGAATGAATGTTACTTAAAAAGTTAAATAGCTCTAAATTAGAGGAGAAGAAAATTTACTGAAGAGCAACAACATTTATGCAAAGTTATGACGTATAAACTAAATGAATTATTAAATAATACCGAAATCTTAGAGTTTTATTTGAAACACATTGCTATATGCGTAGGCTCTATAAATTTTATTAAAAAAGATGAATAACACATGGTATCAGCCTTGCTTTGAATCAGCATAACACACACCTTTATGTTTGTCAATCAAGGCACCATATATAAGTTTCCCCAATATAGCACTGCAATATCGAATCAATATATATAATTTTGTATCTGCCGAAAGGAAGAAACAAAATATTACAAATTACTCAATTTATTTTCTCGTTAATCCGAAGAAGTGTATAAGCTCATACTTGTTTAACGCCAAATAAAAATTATAAGCGAAACCTAACATGTAATGTGATTTTTCTACAACAAGGATGGATTTCCACAGAAAAAACTCTAAGCTCACAATCGTTTGCGCGCAGTATAAACTGCGAAAAGTGTTTTCTCTAAAAATATCAAAGCATATTTCAGTTCTTGAATTTCATTTCGTTCGTAGTCTGCCACAGGCCTAGGTGCACGTTTTGTATCGAAAATGAAAACTTATCTGAGTAGCCCTTGATATCATCTATTGACCTAAAACTAAATCACATTTGGAAAATTGTTGCAACGATTGCACAGCGTAGAAATACAGACAAGACTGTAATAGACCGTGTTTGTTTTCGTCATAGGGGGAAATTCGGCACCGTCCATCCGTAAATTTTTTTGCAGTAGAGGGTAATTTCCATGCAAAACTGATAAAGTTTAACTAACAATATCCGCTGATCATAATCGCTAATACTCGGCTAGCCCCATACCAACTTGGACTTCTTATTTTTTTCGATAAAAATGCATACGAATTTTACAACGGATATTAGTCGATTCGATTGCTAGAGGGCATAATATAGCAGTAATTTCAGGATTAAATTAAAATTAAATAATATTTAACTGTGTTTGAGAGTCTAATGTAAAAATATTGAGTTAAATACATTAGAAATACGTCCTACAGGTATTCTAAACGCCCAAATTACGAACTCACATCACATCTTGGTAACAAAGCACTGTCTGGCCTTTGAATATCGACAGCCGAGCAACACGCTTTTTCGAATCATAAACATTAACGCGATTTACTAGATTTTGATCGCAAAAAAACAAAGTAGCGATACAAGGTAAAATGCACTTGAGTTTTGTATACAGACTGTTCTTTAGATTGATTCTAACTATCTAAATTACCGCGGAATGTTTTACATACTCTAACCACTGCATCTTAGACTATATATCAACTATTATACAATTGTAGCCTACGTGGTCCTAGGGGTGTTTAGAACCCCCGCAGATTACGCACAGCTACGACAATGCTAGCGCCAAGGAATATTTTAATTTATGAGCTTAATCCTAAAGCCTTAATGTGTAGCGCTTATAATGCAGATATTTTATTTCACACACTTCAATAAGTCATAAATTCTACACACATTAAAGAATTAAACGGCTGAACCGTACTCACCTTGATTGCGCAGCTTCTGAGGCCGACTGAGGCCCTGATCTAACAGCGCAACCGCATAAATAACTTTTCTAAACCCTATTTCTTGGAACTCAAAAGAAACCCAGTTCTGAAATTTCTCTAACCCTTTAATTTTTAATATAATCATCGATTAAATTCCCCGTCCGAATTTTCGTACCTGAAAACTGTGTGAGAACCCTTTCGGGTCCCTAAATTTCGACGCATACAAGACATATTAGAACTTGAGGAAAAACTTTCACTGCAACTTCTTCTTTGACCCGCATCAGTCTTGGGTTTATTCACACAACATGCAAACTTTGTATTACATTTAAGTCTTTTACTCAATTCCAAGGGGTTAAGTTTTTGAATACATTTGTGGGACTCACTGTCAGTTAGCCTTAAATTTTGTTCCAAATGTTCTGCCTCATTCGAACATAATGAGTTTTCAATACATTCTTGCTGACGCGCCTCAACTATAGCCGCTTGAAAAGACTCAGGCCTGGCAGTTACCACAAATCGCCGAATCGTTTTGTTTAATCCGCACATAAAATTTTCTAAGGCGATTATATCCCTATTATCCTTGGAGAATGTAGGATAAGCTTTTGTAACCATGTATTCAATATCTTTTGCATAAGTTTCAACTGGCTCATTAAGTCTTTGCGACCTCTCCCTCAATTGTGCACCATAATTATATGTGACATACTTCGGCACCAAAATTTCAACTAAACAATTTTTCAACAAATCATAATTTTTCTTTGTTTCACAAGGGACACATTCCCATCTCCGGGCAGCTTCGGTGCGCAAAAACGCCGGTAATATACGAGCCATGTCATCTTTAGACCACTGGTTTGCAACAGAAATGCGTTCGAAAATAAGTTCCTATCCATTCCTCAAAATCATCTCTGAAATTTCCATAATAAAGAGGGATATCCTCAGCTTCAAAAATATTAGGTTGTCGTTTGCCTGCCCCTATAACTCCATTTAGACCAAAATTCATTGTTTTTCCAGTACTTATCCTATCGCGTAAAAATATTGAAACACTTTGGGCTACCCCCAATTTTTTTAAGAATAATTCACCAATATTATTTCCAATCAGAGACTATAATTTACAGAAGTTTACCCTTGTTCATAGTCCCCACCTAGTTCGAGAGTCCAGGCTTGCGGCACCAAAATGTAGCCTACGTGGTCCTAGGGGTGTTTAGAACCACCGCAGATTACACACAGCTACGACAATGCTAGCGCCAAGGAATATTTTAATTTATGAGCTTAATCCTAAAGCCATAATGTGTAACGCTTATAATGCAGATATTTTATTTCACACACTTCAATAAGTCATAAATTCTACACACATTAACAAATAAACGGCTGAACCGTACTCACCTTGATTGCGCAGCTTCTGTGGCCGACTGAGGCCCTGATCTAACTGCGCAACCGCTTAAATAACTTTTCTAAACGTATTTCTTGGAACTCAAAAGAAACCCAGTTCTGAAATCTCTCTAACCCTTTAATTTTTAATATAATGGTTGCCAACCGGGTTGTGAATTCTTAGAATTGTAAAATTCGCTCTCTAACATAAATTTTAATTTTTGCGTTAGAGAACCTCTTTTTATGAAATTCTTGGAATCCCTAACTCATAACAAATTTTAAGATTTTACAGAAAATTCAGCAGAAATACACTTACATATTCGCTAATGTAAGTGTAACAGTTAAGGCACCCAGGGGCTACACTCAAATCCGATAAGTAAGCAAACTATAGCCCCGGCACACAAATTATAAGATTTTAAGTTGTTTTACACTTTCTTAAAGTTATATTTTTCAAGAATTAAATAAGTTATTATTACCAGAAATGACCGAGGGGATGAGGTCCGTAACCCCTTAACGGGTAGGTCACTTGAAGCCAAATTTGGTATGAATGACCTACAGTGTGCCCTATGGGATTTGGCATTAAAATCCCATTTTGAACCAATCATCCCCCTGCCAGTTGCGACCACAATTATACAAATTATATTTCTTTAAGCTTAGCAAGCTGGAAATTTTTGTACAGAAAACAATAAGTTTTAAGGTTTTTCTATACAGACTCATAGACTGACGCTATACACAGAACTCAATTAAACATACACAGTTTTCACGTTACATACAAATAAAATACAATAGCAAATCAAATACACATATCACAACAGCGCTTGTCATAAATATAATACACACAGGATACACACTAGACAACAAATAAACAGATTTTGTTGATGACGCAAGATCCCATAGTAATTTTTTTCCTAATATATTATTGTAAAGCATTAATAAAATAGGCTCAGTCCAAAGTGTAGGGGGTTGACCCGCTACATTACCCCCTCCGTCACGCAAAAATTTGTCCCCAAATTTTCCTAACTCTTGTTAATATGCCATTATCCACATCGCAAACAACAATCAATAAAATGCAACCATTCACTCAAAATTCAATTACTAACAAATCAATCAAAGCAATCATTCATTATACGGCAATAATTTATATCAGTCAGGGTCTTCTTTTAACGAAATAGTTTTTTAACCATTGTCTATAGTTTACCACGTTGAAACCAATCAACCAACGTACTGTTAACCACCACCACCATGCTGCACCATACTAATGCGAAACCACGGTAATCGTTCTTTATAAAAGTTTATAACTTCCGGATAGATATACCATGGCCACAATATACGCACGCAGTAATTGCACAAACCACCGTGAATACCAAAATGTTCCTTCGGGATATGATGTGAAGTAGATACTGGCCAATTTGCTACTGACCGGAGGAAGAGTAATATATTTGGCCAACAATTACATTTGCAGAGTTAACCAACACCCGATTTTTTACTGAAATGTCCATATGTGTTTCCGTTGGTTTAAGGCTATCCACTAACCTCCGTTTAGGTTCACCGCTATCTGTTTCACTTGTCTCAATGTTGCCACTCCGATTGCCTTCATATGTTAAGATTTCTTGATCATGATGCCGTTTATCACATAAATAGCCATTCATAGGTTTTGATAATTTTGAGACCAGAGCGCACCTCGATCAACCAACCATCGATTAAATTTCCTGTCCGAATTTTCGTACCTGAGACTGTGTGAGAACCCTTTTGGGTCCCTAAATTTCGATGCATACAAGACATATTAGAACTTGAGGAAAGATTTTCACTGCAACTTCTTCTTTGACCCGCATCAGTCTTGGGTCTGTTCACACAACATGCAAACTTTGTATTACATCTAACTCTTTTACTCAATTCCAAGGGGTTAAGTTTTTGAATACATTTGTGGGACTCACTGTCAGTTAGCCTTAAATTTTGCTCCAAATGTTCTGCCTCATTCGAACATAATAAGTTTTCAATACATTCTTGCTGACGCGCCTCAACTATAGCCGCTTGAAAAGACTCAGGCCTGACAGTTACCACAAATCGCCGAATCGTTTTGTTTAATCCGCACATAAAATTTTCTAAGGCGATTGTATCCCTATTATCCTTGGAGAATGTAGGATAAGCTTTTGTAACCATGTATTCAATATCTTTTACATAAGTTTCAACTGGCTCATTAAGTCTTTGCGACCTCTCCCTCAATTGTGTACCATAATTATATGTGACATACTTCGGCACCAAAATTTCAACTAAACAATTTTTCAACAAATCATAATTTTTCTTTGTTTCATAAGGGACACATTCCCATCTCCGGGCAGCTTCGGTGCGCAAAAACGCCGGTAATATACGAGCCATGTCATCCTTAGACAACTGGTTTGCAACAGAAATGCGTTCGAAAATTCCTATCCATTCCTCAAAATCATCTCTGAAATTTCCATAATAAAGAGGGATATCTTCAGCTTCAAAAATATTAGGTTGTCGTTTGCCTGCCCCTATAACTCCATTTAGACCAAAATTCATTGTTTTTCCAGTACGTATCCTATCGCATAAAAAATATTGAAACACTTTGGGCTACCCCCAATTTTTTTAAGAATAATTCACCAATATTATTTCCAATCAGAGACTATAATTTACAGAAGTTTACCCTTGTTCGTAGTCCCCACCTAGTTCGAGAGTCCAGGCTTGCGGCACCAAAATGTAGCCTACGTGGTCCTAGGGGTGTTTAGAACCACCGCAGATTACACACAGCTACGACAATGCTAGCGCCAAGGAATATTTCAATTTATGAGCTTAATCCAAAAGCCTTAATGTGTAACGCTTATAATGCAGATATTTTATTTCACACACTTCAATAAGTCATAAATTCTACACATATTAAACAAATAAACGGCTGAACCGTACTCACCTTGACTGCGCAGCTTCTGAGGCCGACTGAGGCCCTGATCTAACTGCGCAACCGCTTAAATAACTTTTCTAAACCCTATTTCTTGGAACTCAAAAGAAACCCAGTTCTGAAATCTCTCTAACCCTTTAATTTTTAATATAATGGTTGCCAACCTGGTTGTGAATTCTTAGAATTGTAAAATTAGCTCTCTAACATAAATTTTAATTTTTGCGTTAGAAAACCCCTTTTTATGAAATTCTTGGAACCCCTAACTCATAACAAATTTTAAGATTTTACAGAAAATTCAGCAGAAATACACTTACATATTCGCTAGTGTAAGTGTAACAGTTAAGACACCCAGGGGCTACACTCAAATCCGATAAGTAAGCAAACTATAGCCCCGGCACACAAATTATAAGATTTTAAGTTGTCTTACACTTTCTTAAAGTTATATTTTTCAAGAATTAAATAAATTATTATTACCAGAAATGACCGAGGGGATGAGGTCCGTAACTCCTTAACGGGTGGGTCAATTGAAGCCAAAACTGGTATGAATGATCTACAGTGTGCCCTATGGAATTTGGCATTAAAATCCCATTTTGACCCCATCATCCCCCTGCCAGTTGCGACCACAATTATACAGATTATATTTCTTTAAGCTTAGCAAGCTGGGAATTTTTGAACAGAAAACAATAAATTTTAAGGTTTTTATATACAGACTCATAGACTGACGCTATACACAGAACTCAATTGAACATACACAGTTTTCACGTTGCATACAAATAAAATACAATAGCAAATCAAATACACATATCACAACAGCGCTTGTAATAAATATAATACACAGCGGATACACACTAGACAACAAATAAACAGATTTTGTTGATGACGCAAGATCCCATAGTAATTTTTTTCCTAATATATTATTGTAAACTTCAGTTCACAATAGTGGGCGCTGTAGACCACAAGAAGGTTCCCTTTACTAGGCCCTGAAGAAGTGCAAATTACGGTATGTTTAGGCCGCTACAAATTCCTGCGCTGGGCAATCTCCCTGATGCCGACGAGCTGTCACGTGGGTGGTTGGTTGAGCGGTAGTCTGCGAAAGCGGATCACACCCTTGACATGAAGCCTGGGCAGCGAGAGATCGCTGGCGAAGAATCCGCCATTAAAAATTTAACAAGATTAGAATGGCTTTAAAACGCAAAGCGGTAAATATGTTTAGCCATTAAAGATTCAATAACTTGCGGGCTTGACGTAAAAATGTATTGAGCCCGCGGGTAAAGGCCTAGTTGCGATAGACAGCCCTTTGATTTGCGCCGGTACCCGCAGGCATAATAATTTCTGCACGCGCATACCTATGCGCGAACTGATTAATCGTACTTTAACACCATTGTATTTAAGTCATGAATATGAGCTTTCCCACGTCTACACTAAATACCATGTCAATGAACACTCAATGCGGCTCAAAACCCTTAACCGTATATCTACACTACCACAGACATCGATAGCTATTGAGGTCGTGTGAACCGAGTCTGTGGTACCCCTATTTCCACCTGTGCTGTCTTGCGTTTGCTAAGCTAGATTCCTTAACCCTCTCATGCCCACTAGGCCCAACGCACATTGCGACTCGTTGTGTTTACTGAGTTTGTCGTATATTGTACGTTTGAACGCGCGTTGTTATTCGCTCGCATAGTGAGGTTCCTTAAGGAACCGAGCAACAGCTCTCAGATAGCTCAGTGGTTTGCGTACACAAGTTTCATCCGTGCGTTTCGAGTTCGATCCCTAGTGCAGGCTTGAGTTTGTCAAACATTGCACGATACACAAATTAATTCGGGCACGAAAAGGTTAACTAAAAATTAACCTATCGCATAACTAACCCTCTCATGCCCACTAGGCCCAAATGGACCCAACGCACATTGCGACTCGTTGTGTTTACTGAGTTTGTCGTATATTGTACGTTTGAACGCGCGTTGTTATTCGCTCGCATAGTGAGGTTCCTTAAGGAACCGAGCAACAGCTCTCAGATAGCTCAGTGGTTTGCGTACACAAGTTTCAACCGTGCGTTTCGAGTTCGATCCCTGGCGCAGGCTTGAGTTTGTCAAACATTGCACGATACACAAATTAATTCGGGCATGAAAGGGTTAAGCAACTGCGTCGGTGGACGCATTAGTCAGTCAAAAATTGGACGAAACAAAATAATTTACGCGGTAAAGGTAATCAAAAACTGGATTTAACTTTACTACCCAGAGTACACCTATAAAGAACAATTAGTCTCAACTTCATCGCATTGGTAATAGAGCTTGTCGTATGCCTGCTTTTGTTCAAGTAATCCAGTGGGTGTTATGTTCTATAGTTGGAAACAACGCATTAGAACGGGGATTCAGAGAGTAACAACCCGCCTAATAGCGGTCTCAGGCTTAGTGCATATGCAAAGAACAAAAACCATACTTGCTCCACTGTTAGCAAATCAAAGCATATCTGTTACATGTTCAACTTGAACGCAATCTCCAAAAAAATTCATCACACTTCGCTCAGCAACTATGCAAACAAACAATTTAATGCAAAAATAACCACAACGAAAACAATTGCAAATCACTTTGAGCTAAATTCCCCAGCAAACATCTAAGGACTGTATTCTCTCGGAGAATCATCCAAACAGAATTCCGTGTTGGCGGCACATATTTGGTCATGAACTTGTTCAACAAATCTAAAGCTACTTTACCCACGCCATTGCGTTAAGTCGAGATAGAACGCTGTGTGGTTCTAAAGAAACAAAATTAGTTAATGACGGTATGTAGGTATTTACTTAAAACACAGTATTTTACTGTTAATTACAATCTTTGTCTTAGAGTTTGCTCGCACGGAATTCTCGTTATTCGTGATGAAAAAAGCTTTCTGAGCAGAGCCTATTTTTCAGCAAATGAGCACAGAGCTTTGTATTGCCAAAACAACGCAACGAGTGGAACCTAAAAATGAGCTTCGCTCGCATCGCCAGTGCTTATCCAACGTTCTCTATAACATAAGATCGGATTCAATTTGTTTTATTGCAAAATGTCAGCAATTTTGACTGTTTGCATTAGCTCCTCATGTATGATCTTTACAAAGAACATGAAAACTACAAACATAAAATCAAACATGGCCATAAAGATAGTATATATTACCTGCCTGTAACAAATACCATACAATATTCCAGTAAACAAATTTTAAGTAAATTCTTGATAACAATAACCAAAAATTCCACATACTTAGCCGATTTTTTTCAATATGATACCTGATCAGGACTTGGGCCATAACCATAGTTGCGTACGTAGCTGAACCTTGCAAATTTGTACAGTCCGGTAATATGTTTAAATTAGAAAGTGCTAACAATAAAATAATTCCGAACTTCGAGTACAAAACATCCGTGTACAAGTAACTGCGTCTTTGAGGATTAAAAAAGGCACACAACACACTGGGTGACTGTTTGACAAAGCTTTTGCATATCGGTACGTACAACAAATTATTGAGTTGTAGCAGGTTAAATGTAAGCATTGCAAAATTCCGCTGGGTTAGCGTTGCAAAATTTACCGAAATATCAGACAAAAGTTACCGAATCATGAGAATTTTCCTAATACTTCCGGCAGGTTTGCAAATGACACGCCGCAAATTTATTTCTTCAAATACAAGCATAACTATCCAACCCACGCTGCTACTGTAGAAGCCGGAGGAAATATAATCTGCGTTTATTGTGACACATGCATCTACAACGGCGAAGAAAAGAAACTCCCCTATTCATACTTCCAAGGAGTATTTCATAATTTGCGGACAGCTATTATAAATTTTTGAAATTACCAGCAAATAATGTGTGCCTAAAGATATATTTCACAAAATCCGTAATTATTACAAACCTATAAGACATGCATAATGTTATTTCTGAAACAGGAACGAGTAACAATAGTATCACATTGTTTACAAAAGGCACAACATACGAAATCCCACTTATTTTAATGTAACACAATAAAGGCGGCTGCGACTATCAGCATACACGTCCCGCTATTTGTAATATTGCTGCGACTAAAAATAGTGTGAAAGCGAAATTGTAAAGATTTCCAGCGATAATGCTGCACGACCAAAGACCAAAAATGTATGTCGTAGCATAACATGCTTGTTTTATAGCGAAACTCCGAATACTGGTTATAATTTTAGCATCGCTATTGTGTACAAAACTGAAAAAATGAAAATACCATTTTCGCTAAAGAAAACGGCTAAGATTAATGTGATTGTTATTTATGTAATATCAGTGCTGCACGGAGTAACCGAATTCCGGCGAAAATCATGTTTCGGTTGTGGTTCCGGCAAAGGGCAAAGCCATACCGGAACCGGAATTCCGGTTTAAAAATTTTGTTTGAATTTTTTTCCACATTTTTCCTTCATCTGTGGTCCAAACATATGTAATATATATCTACAATGATCAAGTTCCAATATAGCCAAGCAAAAGAAAAGATTGATTTAGCAATTTGCCGCGTGAAACGTAAGTAGGGCACATAAGTTCAGTATGAATTTTTATATCTTAGCCTGCAGGAGTTTGATAACAAAACTAAGCCAGGATGATGCTTTAGCATTTATTTTACACGTTCATAAGCCTGCGGGGTATGTTAGAATTAAACCGGTCCATCTCGTTAACAGAGTATGGATTACGTAGTACTTAGCGTATGCTTGGCTAACATAAATTGAGTCACGCACCAGCCAGTGCGCTTGTAAACTTTGTAAATCAGTCTACATGGAAGTAAAGTTATCTATAACGCAGCTAGAAACTGCGTTCTTGGCAGTGACCTGAATTTGCACCTGTATTTATTGAAACTATGCGAGCAGTATAACAGTTTGTCTAATTTATAAAATTCTGATTAGAAATTTATCACCATTGTCATCTAACTGACGTGCATTGGATGCCCAACGCTAGCCTAGTAACAAACCTATGTGTAGGAAAGGCAGGCGACCGGAGACAGGGCGAAACTGTTTATTCTACATTCCATGCGCTGTAAGCACATTCAGTTTGAGTTTGACGCAATATACGCAAGGGTGCATATTGGAAGACATTTTTTTTGCTCTGGTGTCCAAAAACCGACACATTGGTCGATAAATAACTATTTATTAGCTTCCTCAGTCTCTTTAAAGTTTCAGAAAAGCAATAATGCCATCACAATACATTAAGTTTAATGTAAAAGTAATTTTTTAATACATTTTAAATCCACTGTACCTTCATTTCTTCCTTAATCTGGTTTGCTATATATAAGTTTCGATGACCAGGTTCCGCATCCAGTATAAATGGACGGTTCCGGTTATTCCCGCTGTGCAGTTACGGTTTAAGCCTCTAAACTCCTTCGTTTACATTATCTAATTTTTGATAATATACAGAGGTTGATGTTTGTTATAACTCAAACCAGTCAAGCAAAAAGAACGGAATGATACTATCAATATCGGTAAGTAAAAACGTAACAGACCAATCTTTGCTAATAACAATATCACATAGCGTACGGTTATTAAATATACAAAATACACCAAAAACCTTCCACAATGATTTTACGCTGCAGCATGTCGACACGTGAAAATATACCATGTACACTTCATCGCAAATACAATTTATTTCATCAGTCCGACGTAAAGCAAACACGCTTAGTAGCTCACATAATTCATCGCTCATCAGAAAAAAGTGGTACGCCGCATATCAAACAAATGTAACATTTTCTATATTATATGTTCTACAACTCGTCTTTGTCCAGATCCATGTCCGACAAATCAATCTCTTCCTCTTGGGGCAGCTGAAATTAGGAACATAAAACATCATGAATACCACTATAAATATGCACTATTAACAACCACGAGATGAAACAAGCGAAAGTGACTATAGTTTCTTCAATACATACCAAACCATAGAGACCATTATTAATGAAATGACCTAAGACTGAAATTTTTGAACTCTATAAATCTGAACTTCTCAAACGTACCAAAACCATAGAGACCATGTTTCCACAAACGGCATATGGCGAAAATTTATGAACCCTATAAATCTCAATTTTCAACACATACCAAAACCATGGAGACCAGTATTCCCGCGATGGCCCAAGACGGAAATTTTCGACCCCTGCAAATCCTAATTTCCACAAAAATTAAAGCCGTTAAGTTAAATAGTTGCTTTCAACGTTGTATGTACGTAGTGCTTGTCTCATCAGACACATTTGCGTAAAATAGTTTTCATTCTGTTCAGTAACTCCGAAACCCCATGAAACTATTCTGCCTCTGTACATTGGCTTTTTGGAACGGAACGAGCAAAGCTTCCACTGACAGCACTGGGAGAAATATCGTGAAAATTTATTTTTTTTGTCTGTCAATGTCATTTTCATAACTAATCGCCGGTTGGATCTGATTATGCAAAATTTTTTGTTCAATAGCAAAAGTAATGACGATATGCCCTTAGTTAAACGCTAATATCTCCGACCTCATCATCCAGTTCAAAATTGCAAATTAAGGGTTCTTTGCCAAATCAGGCCAGACGTGTACCATTGTATTTGAACCCATACCTCGCGACACAAGCTTTTCATTGAAAATTGGTGACCAACATTCATCAGAATCAGCTCATCTGTATGTTTTCTGACACGCATTTTTGGTCAGAGCAGCCGTTTTCGGGCTACGTGCAAAGGTAAAAAATACCACATACTAGTCTTACTTGCTTCAACTTTGCGAGTTACTAACCTTTTGTGGTGTGCACCAGCGGAGATATGTGTACGTGAACACGAAGTTCTGTATTAAGGATTTATATAGAAAAGCTATTACAGAAAACAAATATCAAAATGCCTCAATGTTTACCCTACTGAGCGTCATTCTCTCTAAAATTCCAATAACAAACTGAGCCTGGTAAGTAGCGGTGAAATGAGGTTTTGTTGCCAAAAACATGCAATTTGTCGCGTTATTATATGCGAAAAATCAATTATTGTAACAGTAATACATATATTTTTGATTCGGCGGTGGAAATCGAGAACATGGTGCACGATGCATTGAAAAATTAAAAAATGATGAGAAATTTTTTCGGGGTTTTTCAGGAGTTTTTCGGGGTCTTCTTTGCCGTTTAGGGGCTTTTCGGGTTTTTTGGGCATTCGCAGTTTTTCGAGGCTGCAGACACCCAGTAATTAGTGTCCATTTCGTATAATGTTGAATTTGTCGCAGCGACAGATTGAAACTGATTCGTGTGGCTTCGAGCGTTGTACATTAGCAACCAGCTATCTAGGAGTTGTTGCTCGGTTCCTTAAGAAACCCCACAATACGAGCCAATGACAAGGCAAGCAAAACGCATGCTCCATGACAAATTCGATTAGTGCATAGCGTCGCTAGCTACGCTGTTACAAGTGTGTGACTATTCGGTAAAGGGTTAATAATGCTTTTAAAATATTTATGTATATAAAGTATAATGTATATACAGTACGCGCCAGAAATGGCCGTCGCATTTCGAGCGAACAACAGTTATTTTTGATGGGAACTGTATGTGATTGGACATGGTATATTTTCGTTGAATATACGAAGGGCAAATCAGGCGCCTTGCCAAAGATTTAGCGAGCCCTAAGCAGGCATAATTTTGCGGGTGAAATTTTTTGGTTAACAGATAATGTTTATCATGTGAAATGACCACTCGTAATGAGCAATAATATGGCTAATGTCAAAACCAAAATGGCAAATGACTGATTTATAAAGGTCCTTTATCAAATTTGGAAAGACGGGTACAAGTGTCTCGCAGCTCATAACTTGCGACACAAGTTTCTGGTTGAAAAACACAGCAGAGACCACTGCCCAGAATTAGATCATCGAGATGTACAGTTTTGCTGAACATAACTTTTATGGACCATTGCCCGGATCGCTTTATAGTCGAAAAATGTGTTTCCAGAATGTGTTTATTTGCGTGGTTAGGTATTGTTTCAAAGGCAGCAGGAAAGATCTTCGAATACTATACTTTTGGTCAGTTTTGGACAAATCCGACTCTCTGGCACCCCATCGAGATACCCAGAATATCCTGAATTTAGACTTAATTCAAAAGAAATGATTGTTAACTACGTATATGTTGAAATAGTAAGTGTACAATCAACTTTAAATATGTTCCCCTAAAATAAGCATATAATAGTTTTGGAGCAAAATCATCTCGCCAAACTGACAGTGTTTGTTTACATCACAATTCCTTAGTACATCATAAAATAGAACTGTAGTAAGGAGTGGCAAAGGCTTGCAGTTTAAATATAAGATTGAAATTTTAGGATTGCCTATATCCAGATATCCGATATATATCCCGATTTTCCGAGAATATCCAGATATGGTATTCCATGTCCCTGCCCATCACAAACGATTATCCACATCATCAAATTACACATAAAATAACATGTAACCTTTAATAGAGGGAACGCCACGATAAAACATAAATAGCTGGCGCGTCAATGGAAAACAGATCATGCGAGTAAGGCTATTCTGTGCTCAGTGATTATTCCAAAATTTAAAATTGAGTTTTCTGAGCCCCATCCAAGTTTTATATTTG
Source organism: Trileptium ribeirensis (assembly GCA_030248225.1). Lineage (NCBI taxonomy): Eukaryota > Metazoa > Nematoda > Enoplea > Enoplida > Thoracostomopsidae > Trileptium > Trileptium ribeirensis. The sequence continues at coordinate 29,714 of JASANE010005326.1, read as the reverse complement.
CATTAATACACCAGCAATACAATAAAGGCAACGTTACGGGTATTCTTCCAACAATCTATAAAGCTATAATTTCCGTCTTGCAGATCCCTTGTGGCCGGCGTTCTGGATGCATACCATGCAAACCAAACTATTTTCATCATATTCGGCAATCACAACAACGCAGACGCATTCTAGCATTCTGCGTGCAAATAAGTTCAAAAAAGCAAAATTTTACTATTTTTGGTGCCAAAAATTTAGCGCAGTTGTAATTCTCGAATAGATGCACATAGAGTTACTTTTGAGCGGTTAACAAATACAGACAAACAAAAATTAATTTTCGTTGTTCGATGATAAATTTCCCGTTTGTTATATCAAATTTCCCTATTTATGCCGTTATTTCCCGCTTTAACCAACTAGGTTTATGTACTAATACAATACTGAGATAGAGAAAGTAAAAACAATTCTTACTTCACCATCCTTTCCGTCCCAAGGCTCCGTAGTTTTAAGCTTTGGTAACTCGGCCCCCTTAACAGGTGCCGTTGATCCACGCCCAAAAGATAGTTCTCTGGAACAAACAACGACAAACTAACATCTTTAACAATATACGCAAAGTATGACACAAACAAGTGATGTACATATATCAGTATAATATGCGGAGCATAGCTTTCTAAGCCCGTCAGTAGACGAAGCACCTTCAACTATGCATCGTTGAATAAATTGTGCCACACTGAGTACGTTTCCGCTATAGATTTACTAATTTTTACTAATGATTTGCAAAAATTATTAAATGTCCAATGTCCCAACAGTTGTCCTTTAGTTGACATGAGCCGTCATAATACTAAGCACATTTAACGATAAATATAGCCTTTGAGGCCACCTGTTCAAGATCACAATTCCTGGTAGCGCTACTGAGACTGAATTAGTAGCTATTATTTTAAAAGAACTACAGACGTAACGGGCACTTCTTGACTATACTTTTTACAAGCCAAACTCAAATTAAGAAAACGGATAGGTAATTTAGTTTCGCCCAGTTCGCAACTTAGGAAAACTGAAAATACCACGAAGCGATTACTTCCAATTGATACGGGTCCCCTGTTGAGCTGGGGCACCATAAAGTGCAGCAAGTAATTTAAAAACTCTTTGAAACAATTGTAATATCTAGAAAGAGAAAATTTTTGCGATTTATCTTCCGCGTAGAAATATTGGATAGTTATCAAGTAATGAGGGTCTCCTACCCTATCTGGAGAAGCTGTGTTAGTGAGTCTAGATACAGTAGGCTCCAGAAACGATTGTTGCCGTTCAAGCGAGCAGTGTTATATAACATGATTCGACTAGGCGATACTGTAAATATGCACAAACACGTTGACCCAATAAGCAAACCGTGTCACAAATTTGATTAGAGCGAGAAATAGCTCAAATCTAGCTCTGAAAATAAGCAACGGTAACAAAGACAGTCAAACGAAGCTCAACTAATCACCGGAGCGTAATTTCACATGTGGGAGTAACCACACGATGTCGAAAGCGTTGTAAATAGTATCTTCCTAGTAGCATCGGATCAAGAATGTATAGCTTTGAAACTTTTTGCGGTTGGCCTCTCAGAAGGGGCCAACTGCAACTTGTGGGAACTGGAAATAACTAAGGAATTTTCCACCAGGTAATTTATAATTTAAGGGAAAACCGCGTGCCCCCGGTCAAGTGGGGTTTTGTAATAATATTTTATCGCGTTTTCCATGTATTTACAACATGCCGTTATTCTTCCTGTATATATTATTTACATACCGAAGATGCGTATTTGTGCATGCCATGTTCATTTTATCATAAATACTCGAAATACAAGCAGTAGTTATGGGTATTGCGGAGACCGTTTTTACTAGGAAGATTCTTTTTGATTTCACCTCAAAATGCCTGCACTGGAGAAGCCAAAATTTACATGCGAAACTGCTGAAATCCTGAAGCGAGCTCGAAAATTCTTGGGGCCCCTCCCCAATCTCTGTGGAGAGGCCAATACAAACTCGGGAAATAATGAACACTAACCGTAAAAATTCGTTGATACCGTCATATCCAAAAGAGCCTTTTAGTATTGCAAACTTCATCTTCTTGGCATTTAAGGCTGCCATAGCCTTAAAATAATTCAAAGCTCAGTCAGAAATATGGTAACGCGAAGTATAACAAAGAACCTTCGAGTGAAATGGCATCGAATTTAACTGAATAATGCACTAAATTAAGTGAAATTTCTAGAGAAGATTGTAGGATACACGCAGCTATGTATCTCACCACATCCTACAGCAACCTTCTGGATAAGTTTTTCGGGTTTACAGGTGAACGTACCAGTTCGTAGCAAAACTAGATTTGCAACAAATGTATTGTGCTGTTCTCTAGCTGAAGTCGACACAGGAGCACATTAACACATGCAAAGAAAAGACCGTGTATTGAAATTTCTAACAAAATTAGTTTAAGTCCAGTAAGCTACACGCTGAACCAAAATTAATCTTTTTAATTTAATCAATTAGTTTTGCACTAAAAAGGAATCCGCCCTTTCAGATTACAAGCAGATCAGCGAAACCTTTGCCAAAATGTCAGAAACAAGATTTTTCCTGGTGCTGTGCACGCACGATACGAATTTTGTTTTTCTGCCGAATGTGACTTGCGAGGTTTTTCTTCCGTTTTAATATTTCAGTCAGACTGCAAGAGTTTGAAATCTGTTTCTCTATGTATTTTACGGAGCTTATACTTTATCGAATTTCTACTACTAACTTGTGTTTAAAATCGGACAAAACTTACAGTAAAAAGGTATACGCTTTAGCACAAATCAGACTGGTTTACTTTTTGTTCGCTGAAGAATATATAACACTAGAGTTTCAACCTGAAAATCTTATGTTGCGTATATGATGAGCTGTTATTTCGATATTTAATCCATTGCCGCACATATTTAGCCTTCAAAATCTTTAATATTTTAAAAGGGGAGTAATTGATCTGAAATGCTAATATCTCCACGAAACTGTAACATTTCGCCGGTCCTAGCCCATACAGGAGTTGAGGTAAAATAACACATTCAAACAGTTGGCGGATATTATAATTTGTTTTATTTCACCGATTCATAATAAAATGTTTTTAAAAAGAAAGTTCAGCCTGCCGGCAGACACATCTATAGTCTAAACAGTTGGAACAAACAAAATTTAAGACACTTCAGCACGATAGGACACATTAATTATGAGATATCAGGATAAGCTGGAACAAGCTTAAGTCCAGATGACTTGGTCGACGTAAATTAGACCCTGTGGAGAAACTAGTGCAGTGTACTATTTTTGCCGTTTACCAAGAACCATGGACAGCCTATTCTAAATCAAAGACGAGTCATGCCCTGTAAACTAACTACTGCAAATTGAGTTTTGGAAGGGGGGCTGACGTTTGTGGTTGGTCCTGGTAAATACTAGCGCTCTTGGCGAATTTTTACGCACTACCGATTGGACGGTCACTGGCAATTTTTTGCTTAATTAACAAAACATTTGACAATATCTTTAGAGAATTCCACTAAGGTTAAGCTTAATTAAGTAATATGGAAATTAGAAGAAAACTTCCTGAAATACACAGAAACTCGCTCAGCGATGAAACACTGTATTTTAGGTGCCCCTTGCCCATTGGCAATATAGGTAGGTAACCAGCGTTCCTCAGTTCACACTGTAGCAGCATTGTCTAGAAATGCGAAGCAAGATATATTCACTTTTGTAGACGACCTGTGTTATACCAAGTGACTTACACTCTACAAAAACGTACCGGATAACCGAATCCTCCGATTCCTAACGCATCTTCCAAATCAGGCTGTGCCACAGCTTCTGTCCAAATCCAGCTTAAATATTATCACAGAACAATACATTGTATCACAAGTGTTATATTAGTTAACTCTAATCAGTTAACATTGCGCTGCGTGCTTTCCAGTGACTGTGGCTAAGTTCAGCGCCTTCATGTGCTCATTTTATAGAACACGGAAGTTCTGAGTAGCATCTAATGTAGCGTTAGTTCGGTTGTTTCTTATTATATTGCAGCACTAGAAAAAACCCATAGAATATGAAAAAAGATTGGGATCAAATTATAAAGCAATCCAAAAATTATGTAGCTGCTTATGATAAGTCGTTACGGTGGTTATATATTTTCTCAGTCTGGCAAAATTGAACTCACCCATGGTTGGAATGCTACTGGCATTTTTTTAATTTGAAAATGGGCATAAGAGACCCGCAATCCACAAAAAGGTCGTATCTTAGCAATTATTGAAAATATGTAGGGCTTTTTGTTCTCGTTTGTAGAGCTCTTGAAGTTCTTAGTGCATGTGCCGCATTATTACGTTAGTTAGCTTTGTTGTTAGGATTAACTAAAAATGAGCTTTAAACATGGCCAGGAGAACCGAATTAGATGAAAACGTCCAAAACCAATGAAAATATATGGGTCTTCTATAGCCGTGTGCCGCGATTTGCTGCGACAGTGGGTTACAAAGATATAACAAACTTTTCACAGCACATGCGTTTTCTAAGAGCTTCGTATATATGGTGTACATCACGAAATGTGATAGATGGAACAGACGAGTTTAATTGTATATACTGATACAAGCAAAATTCAAAAACTCGGTAAAACGAATTACTATTCTTTCTAATGCTAAAATATAGTATTAAAAGGTAAACCTACATAAGACTAAAATTAGAGCATAAAGAAAATATATATACTACCTTTAGAAATCGAACATAAACCCAAAAATACCCATACATTTTCACAGCTTTTGGGCAAGTCACAAATCTCTAGATTCTCCAAACTACCAAAAAATTTTTATAGTTAGAGGTGCCCTAACTGAAGGGAACCGAAAATACCTCGGGTAATTCCCCCAGTCCAACCGGGGAGACATAAAATACAGTAAGCGTCACAAAACATCAAAAATAACTAATTTAGCAACTGATTGTAACTATGCTTTCATAAAAAGCGGAAAATTTTAGTGAGTTGTAGCCATGCAGCGGAAACTTTGGCACGTTTTCATCAACAATGGGGAAAAATTTACGTATTTTTAGTCCATCCGACAAAAATTTAGTTATTTTTATCAGAGCATGAAAGTACCTGGGGTGGGCCCCTATTTGAGGAAGCCAGCATGTACCGATTAAAAATTAGCTATATATTTAAGAACAAAAATATATTTATAGAGAAAGGAATACAAATTAACCAACAAAATACAAACCCCCAGCGATTTTTCCGATATTTGTTTCCGAGTTCTTTGAGTGTTTTGATGTAGTCGTTGCGACACTTAGACTGACAATCAAGAATATGCGGCAGTACAGATATTATACATATCGAATGTTTTGCGCAAGCTTCATCGAATTTTTCGTTGTTAACTGCCTGAAATGACTATATCATTTAATGACTTACGGAATTCTGACTGTAATATTAGTGAACGAAGAATTCTGACTGGTAAAGTACTTACCAAATCTTTATTCCATCATAGCCATGGTGACATATATGACACCCCACACTTAAAAAATAAACACAAGGGTTACATATAGAGAACTTAACCGATTCTCTGCACAAACATTATTTATCAACACGCTACGTTCCCCAAACTAAGAAACTCAAATTGACACGTAACACGTAACGTTACGTCTCCAAGTACTCAGATAATGATAACACCGCGGCGCTATCAAAGATCTTTCATTTGGACGTCAAACAATTATTTACACAAATCTATTATTATAAAGCATTCTTATCTAAAATTTCCCTATAAAAGGTACTATAAACTTCAAAACGTTTTACATACGTTAGCTTTGATTACCTGTTCAATATCAGGTGGTGGGACATTTTCAGCTAGTTTGGCTTCGGCCCATTCGACAATTGAACTCGATGTTCGACCACCGTCATACTCCTCAGGTCCGTCTTTTTTGCCGGCGGAAAAAAATTTGATGGTGGGATAACCTTGAACCTGTTAACACAGAGTAGATACACACATTGCCGTGTTTATTCATCAGTAATATCGGAATTATTGGTTTTATACGCTTTTAAAGCATAATTGCTCCGTGTCTATTTCCCACGGCTTACTTGATAAAGTTGTGATGACTGCGTACTAGGTCCTATGTTGCAGTGATGGTATATAGATCTTTATATGAATTACAAACGCCGTGGGCACTTTTTGACATAATTATTACGACACAATCGCGCAGCGATGTCAAAGGTTGATACTGCTTATGGTGCGGTGACATATCACAGTTCGCATTGACAAACAATTGGAAAACTTGCTTTCGTCGCATTTGGCAGCGTGTAAACATGTGACTATTCAAATTGAAGCCCTGTGCGTTTCGTATAACTAGTTTGATATTAACATAATTTGACTAGATTTTTGAGGTCGCCGGCTTTCGATCTGTAACCTCTGGAAGGCATATAACCAAAAATTCGGAGACTCTGAATGGTCAAACTCCAAATGTTGCAAGTCGTGCGGTTTTGAGAGAATTCGGGCATAACACCATTGGAAAGCGCTTAAGACAAAGCTAAGAAGCTAAGTCCGCAACTATATTCTCTTATACGTTGAATGCAAAAAAGATTGCGAAAGTATATCAATCAAGTGCAGCCGACAGTGACCTATTTATCGCCCACACTGTTAATGTTATATTTTCGCCCACTGAAACACTAAACGGAAATTTTGAAAACATATCCTTGTACACGAATCAGTGGAAAACCCAGAAATCTCTATTAAAACTTGCTGCCTTACTGACCAATTTCAGATCAACAAAAATCAGTAGTGACAATAAAAATTCGATAACAAGTGTTATTTTTCATCAAAATAAACAAAAAAGATGTTCTGGTGGTGCGACAAGTAGTTGGAATTTGAAATTGTCGATGTAAAAGGCTTAGATTTTTATTTAAACAAATAGTTTCAAATATCCCGCGACCCCTAATAGTCCCAGAAACATCCCTTGTCGTCGATACCTACCATATACTACCCTGCTGAAACTACTGCTATGTACAATAAAAAAAGCTATATAATTAGACTTAAGACATATTTCACAAGATATCTTAAGATATATTTCACAAAGCAGTTGGTGAAAACTTACTCCATACCGGCTGGCCATTACGGTATGAACGGTAGCATCGACAGCGCCAAGCTTTACTTTTCCTTTGAGTTGCGTTGCTGCCGACTGCCAGTGAGGAGCTAAATTTTTGCAATGACCACACCACGGAGCGAAAAATTCGACCAACCACATGTCATCTGAGTTCAGCACAGTATCCTCGAAATTTGCATCCGTTAGCTCATATACGTCGTCTGCGCTGCCCTTCAAAAATTAGAAACGTGTAACCATAAATTGTAGCTGCTAGAATACGACATTGTCAGTCTTTAAAGTCACACACACTGTTAAAATAAAATGGATTTGCACAACATTCCAAAAATCGATGGAATGCTATCATCTACAATTGGAAACTTAAAGTTTTTCTTAATTTAGCATCATTATCTAAGCATCCTGCGGCGACTCTCAATTTGCGGAACGTTAGCCACAGGAGCACCAAGCGCCCCTTGCACTGGTTTGAAACGGGGATCTGGATTACGCACAATTTTGCCACAACAAAAACGGCAAGCAAACGTAGTTTCATAATAAATATGGCCAAAATTATGTTTCTGCATTACAAGAGGATAAAATAATCATAAACATAGAAATCCTTCTACGACCACTTATTTGACAGAATAAAAATATTAAACAAATATCTTAACGTAGTCAATCAAACTTTTACATTATATAGATAGATATAAATATTAAGATAGAACACAAGATTTTAAAAAATCAAGTTTTGCGCTGTACACAGCATCAAAAATATAACAGTTATCAGTACTGCACTACAATGATTTACTTACCTTAGGTTGGTCTTTTTTAGTACCACCAGAACCCCCGGCTTTGCCACCCAATCGACTATTCACCAGTTTTCGGACTTCGTCTAAACCTGTGTTCACAATTGCCTGAGCTGTTCTTTGGCCTAAAATTCTATGTGAGTACTCCAAAGATACAGCCACAGTTAGCACAGCCTCCTATAACATATTTATGTATATGTATTAATAAGTTAACATGAATCCAAAAGTAGACATAGTAATTCTGGCACGCAAGAGTACATTGTATTTCATATGCGTACACCTATCGAACGAAGCTGAATAAACCCCACGTTTCATGTGTGCGTAGTACCATCTGCTTCAAAAAAATGAAGATGATACGTGTGTACGAAAACAAGAAAATGTGTTTCCGTTAGCTAAGTCACACGTAATCTGGGGACTGGGGAAATACCTGGCTTTTCCAAGTGAAGACCAGAGTAATTAAACCCGCCTAAATTTCCGCCCACGTAAAATATATATAGTCGTCTCGAGTTGATGCCAATACTTTTCTGCGCAGAACGAAATTTCAATTTTTTGTGCAAAAAATTAGATTTTCCACCTTTAAAATTTCTCTTATTAGATATCCACATTTGGTTACTGTACTTTGCCTGGCTGATTTGCACTGGTTGTACCCCCAGACCAACTAAGAAAATATAATAAATATTCGAAAATATCTAAAAATTACATTTTTTCCATCGTTGAATTTTCCCTTGTTTGCAGTGTTTGGTCCATTTGAAGACATTATTTGTCTCTACCCTTTTAATACATTATATAAGTGTTGCCCAAAATTGATGGTCTCCGATATATGGCAGCAAGGCCCTCCAGATATAATACTGGCCCGAACCTGCGTAAATCATGTCGCATCGCAAATTGACTCCGCACCTGATAACCGCCAAGTTCACGTTTAATTGCGCAACGCATTAGAGTGGAAAAAGCATATTAAACGTATTCGGGACGCGATAATAATTTTAAGTAGTAAGAATTATTCCTCAAAACTTATAAAACCGTACTGCAGCCATCCTTACCGTTGTAGTCAGTTGGGCTGGCTTTATTACTGCCAAATATTTTAATAGTAGGAAATCCACGAACATTGTACGGGCCACCAGCTTCCTTGTATTTGTCCAAATCTATAGCGCCGACCTTTACAATACCCTAAAATAACTCAACTTACATAAACCAGAAGATACAACTTGGGTTATACTACATTATATAATTATTCTAGCTATATGCAACCAATACTTAAAATCTGGCATCTCCGAACTATCAAAATTATACCTGGGGTGACCAAAAAAACTTATAACTGTCAGAAAACGTCAAACATACGTAAAAACGTCAGAATGCTATTATGAGTTGGTAAAAGAGAAAATTAAAACTATTTTCGCCCCGCAGAAAAAAATTTGGAATTTTTAACCAAAGAAAAAAATGGCCATTTTGAACCGAACTACCTGCAGGGACCTGGGGAGGAGCCAAAATTTATCTGGCAGCATAGACTGAGAAAGGTCGATATACCTGGGCTGGGCACACTCTCACTATCTCGAAAAGCCAGAAAATATTTTATATTTTATGCGAAAGGAGCAAATGTCCTTAGGCTTTTTCTTGCCCTACACAAACAGTATATATTAGTTCAATCGGCACACAGGTTGTATCATATCATTACCATCAGACCTTAAATTCATACACGTGTAGGGATGATAATGTAGTCCGTGTCGCAACTTGTACTAAGGATTCGATCACTGTTACTCCGTCGGACTATGCATAAATTAGCTTTCAAATGCTAAAATTGATCATATTGGCATTTCTAGGACCTTAATTTAGAATCACTTAATAACTGAATGCGAATATATATCCCTAGATTCTAAACTTAGGTTCATCAAGCTCAGTCAAAGTGCCAAATATATAACAATGTTATAGCAGTAAATTAATGGCAAAGTTTCCACCATTTCAACACATAAACTAGTAACTCTATCGAGATTGCAGAACGTAGGTACACGTACACCTTTTGCGTACACAGCCAATGAGCTCTCCATAACAGGACGTAACAGTAAAATATGGAATCTTGGGTGAACGAACCATGGCGGCGCCATACCCCCTACCTGTAGAACCATAGATCGCACAGCAAAATCAGCACCAATAATGAGTTTGCCATGCCCGGACACCCCCAATTGAAACTTTTCAGCCGCCCAGGAGTCATAACAAATTTTCGAATTTTGGGTCGAGGAACCACGAGAATGCAATACCTCAAACCCCATAACTCCCGAACCGGAACCTTAATTGAAAAACAAAAAATTGGCATCAGCATTTATCTTTTACTATGAAATAAAACATACCATAGAAAAAAATTCGAAACTTAATATAAAAATAACCTTGCTTCAGTAAAGGGTATTAAAATGGGGTAAAAAACCTCATTTTGTCCTCTGACCCCGTACCATGGAGGTACCATACCCCCGTGCCAGGGAGTACCCGGAATTCGGGTTCCGGTTCCGGCGAAAATCGTGTTCCGGTTGCGGTTCCGGCAAAGGGCAAAAACCATACCGGAACCGGAATTCCCGGTTTAAAAATTTTGTTTGAAATTTTGCACATTTTTTTGCTTCATCCTGTAATCCAAACATATGTAATATATATTATACAATGATCAAGCTCCAATACAGCCAAGCAAAAGAAAAGATTAACTAACCAATTTGCCGTGTGAAACGTAAGATGGGCACATAATTTGAGCAGAAATTTTTCATAATAACCTGCAGGAGTTTCTTAAAGCCCGGTCGGATGCTTGTAGCTGCTATTTTACACATCCAGAAATCTGTGGGATACGTTTGAATTAAACCGGTCCAACCCGGTAACAGAGTATGGCTTACGCAGAAGTACTTAGGGTATGCTTGGCTAACATAAATTGCGTCAAGCACCTGCCAGTGCGCTTGTAAACTTGGTAAATCAGTCTAAATTGAAGTAAACTAACGTTATCTGCAACGCAGCTAGAAACTGCTTTCTTGGCAATGAATTGTATTTATTGAAACTGTGCGAGCAGCATCACAGTGTGTCTCATTTATAGCATTCTGATTAGAAAGTTATCATCATTATGATCTAACTGACGGGCACTGTTTGTCCAACGCTAGCCTAAACAGTGTCTCTGACCACTGATCAGAAAATTACCTTCTATCTATTATTTTCTCTTAGAATCATATAAACCAATAATTTTACGTTTCCTACAGAAGAACATGCAACAAACGTATGTGTAGTAAAGGGAGGCGACTGGAGATAGAGCGAAAGTGTGTATTTTACGCTCCAAGCTTTGTAAGCACATTCGATTTGGCGCAGTATACGCAATGGTGTATAGTGGAAGACATTTTTTGCTCTGAATGTCCAAAAACAGACATATTTGATCGATAAATAAACATTATTAGCTTCCTCAGTCTCTTTAAAGTTTCAGAAAGGCAATAATACCATCGCAATACATTAAGTTTAATGTAAAAGTTATTTTTAATGCATTTTAAATCCACTATACCTTCATTTCTTCCATCATCTGTTTTACTATATATAAATTTCGAAGACCAGGTTCCGGTTCCGGTTTAAATGGATGGTTCCGGTTATTCCCTGCCCCGTTCCTATGGAACCATGGGTCGCAGAGTAAAACCGACACCCGCAATGAGTTTCCCATGCCCAAAAACCCACAAGTGACACTTTTCAGCCGCCCAGGACGTCACAACAAATTTTCTAACTTTGGGTCGAGGAATCACGAGCGTACCATACCTCAAACCCTATAACTCCAGAACCGGGGCCTTAATCGAAAACAAAAAAGAGGCATCGGCATTTATCATTTTACTATGAAATAAAACCATCCAGAAAAAAATTAGAAAGTTAAGATAAAGATAACCTTGCTTCCGTGAAGGGTACTAAAATGGGGTAAAATAGGGCAAAACCCACATTTTGACCCCTGACCCCGGAACCAGACCCCAAATAAAAAACGCTACGGGAAATACACGGTAAACCGACTATACCGGTTCGAATGAGTCCAAGATCATGAAAATCGGTTAAGTCGCTCCCGAGTTATGACCGATCACACACACAGACGGAATTTAAAAGATGTCATCTCTGCAATACACAATTTCCACTAAGTTTCACTACGTTCTGAAAACACCAGCATAATACATTTTATTACTTCTTCCAATGAACAAAAACTAAAGTTTTCGAAATTTATAAATCAAAGCTTTTAATATAAAACCAAGAGCGCATTACAGAAGAGTATGACACTTTATTGCACTCACATGTTAGGCCGTGATTGATGATACGGGCGTTTTCGGTCTGCATTTGGGGGGGGGGTTGGCCGGACCCCCTCCCCCACAATTTTTGGGGTGGGTCGGTTGAACCAGTAGCTGCTTATAAACTGACCTCCAGGGATTAGGGGTCCAACAAACACCCCCCAAAAAACGGGGGGGGGGGTCCGAGCTATCCTTCCCCCCCCCCAGAAACTGGGGGTCAGGCCGAAAACGCCCGTATCATCAAACACGGGCTAACAGAGTGCAGCGAAGTGTCATACTCTTCCCTAATGCACTCTTGATAAAACTAATTAAATACTCAGTTAGAAATACAACAGAGCGAGTGTGGTTAGTCTATGTCTATCAACTTTTGCAAGGTTCCAAAGTAAGCTTCAAGTGTCAGAATATAATACATTGGCAGCTTCATGGCTAGTTTCATCCCAAAACAGACTTTTTATTTCTTCATGTTACGCCGGTAAAAGTTTTTAATTTTAAAATGTAATAGCAAAAAATTGTAATATAGAAGTAGTTTTTCACGACGCAGGCCTATAGTGTTTGAATTATCGCGTACATACAGCGCAGATACAACTGCTTTCATTGTATTCAGCAATCTGGAAATACAAGCTCTACTCAAGACATATGCGTACAACTAAGTCTAAACCAACGTGTTTGACAGCTTATAACCTTATACATATATTTACGCTCAATAAACAACACATGACTTCAAAAAGTTGAAAATGTTAATGTTGGGCACATTTTAACCCCATCCGCAGCGGATCTCTGACTACTGACGGGAAAAAATATCCAAATATGATTTATTATCTGTATATATTATCCGCAACAAATTTATTACGTATCCCATTGGAATATACAGACATCGCAATCTCTAGGAATATCCGGAACCGGAACCAGCAACCGTCCATTTAAACCGGACCCGGAACCGAAACCTGGTCTTCGATATTTATATATAATAAAACAGATGAAGAAATGAAAGTATAGTGGATTTAAAATGCATTAAAAATAACTTTTACATTAAACTTAATGTATTGCGATGGCATTATAGCCTTTCTGAAACTTTAAAGAGACTGAGCAAGCTAATAATGGTTATTTATTGATCAATATGTCGGTGTTTGGACACACAGAGCAAAAAATGCCTTCTGTATACTGCGTCAAATTGAATGTGCTTACAACGCATGGAGCGTAGAATAAACACTTTACCCCTGTCTCCAGTCGCCTCCCTTTACTACACATACGTTTGTTACATGTTCTGTAGGAAACATGAAATTATTGGTTTATATGGTTATAAGAGAAAATAAGGGAAGGTAATTTTCTCATCAGTGGTCAGAGACACTGTTTAGGCCAGCGTTGGACAAACAGTGCCCGTCAGTTAGATGATAATGATGATAACTTTCTAATGAGAATGCTATAAATGAGACAAACTGTGATGCTGCTCGCACAGTTTCAATAACTTCAGTTCATTGTCAAGAAATTATTTTCTGGCTGCGTTGCAGATAACGTTACTTTGCTTCAATTTAGACTGATTTACCAAGTTTACAAGCGCATTGGCAGGTGCTTGACGCAATTTATGTTAGCCAAGCATACCCTAAGTACTTCTGCGTAAGCCATACTCTGTTACCGGGTTGGACCGGTTTAATTCAAACGTATCCCACAGATTTCTGGATGTGTAAAATAGCAGCTACAAGCATCCGACCGGGCTTTAAGAAACTCCTGCAGGTTATTATGAAAAATTTCTGCTCAAATTATGTGCCCATCTTATGTTTCACACGGCAAATTGGTTAGTTAATCTTTTCTTTTGCTTGGCTGTATTGGAGCTTGATCATTGTATAATATATATTACATATGTTTGGATTACAGGATGAAGCAAAAAAATGTGCAAAATTTCAAACAAAATTTTTAAACCGGGAATTCCGGTTCCGTTATGGACTTTGGCATTTGCGGGAACCGCAACCGGAACATGATTTTCGCCGGAACCGGAATTCCGGTTACTCCCTGCGCAATCTGTATTTAGTTGGAAAATTTTAATGGTGGCTTCTTGAAAAGAAGGCCCGATCTATTGAATGAGAAGACACTGTTTACTTCGACGTTTTCCTGCGACCCTGCTTGTGCAATTTAACATCGCCCCTCGCTGGACTTGGTCACGTTCCCCGAATGGACCAAAGTCCACTCCGGCGAATTAATGCCTTGGCAAATACACCCTGTGCAAACTGTTTCGAGATTGTCCAAAATTAACGTGAAACTGATCAGTCTTCGCCAACGTGGAGCCAATGTTCCCTGGCATCCCGTGGGGCGATGGAAACTAATTAGATGCTCTAGGGCCGTTCAGATTGTTATTAAGCAACACACCATTCTTATGACAAGTTCAATGCATAAAATAAAAAACAATATATTAGAAATACATACTATACCTACGTAAGTTCTTATCTCAAATACCAGTGAACGATTTATGTATGTATAACACTACGTATATAGAAGACACTACAATTCTAGAGTGGAAACACTTGCTCTAACCACGACAATCAGTCGCATATACTATACCGATGTTTTAAATAACCGGAACTTATTACAATATGGAAGCAGGTATATATATTTGTTAGCTAACCTTTAGAGCTTTTGCAGCTTTCTTGTATTCAGGCGCAAGCTGTTGACAATGACCACACCTACAAATGACATCCATATATCTACGCTTAATCCAGACGACTATTGTGAAATATACGTATGTACTATTCACTGCGTATAACATATACGGCGGACGTATATTGTTGGGTGCACCAACGACTCTAAATTTGCTCGAAATAAGCGAATTGGCCAAAATAAGATTTTGCTGTTATCAACTGTATAGGCGTAACAAATAAACTGGCGCGGTTTCAAATTAACAGATAATTTACATGTATTAAAGGAGTATCGCTGAATAGTTGCCCTCAAGTAATTATATTTTTATGGTTTAAACTGGTTAGTCTATAAGCGCAATATTCCTAAATTCAACGTGTCAGGCGGAGCATCTATCATACACTAGTAACTCGCAAAGCGAGGAGAAAACCGATAGCGATTATACACCGGTTATGCCTCAGTAGCAACAGCATGGTTACTTTCATCTTATACCAAAACCGAAAAACTCGATATATATACGTATTCTTCCAATGACCAAAGAGACGAAAATTTTTGAAATTTCGAAGATGTTCCCCGAGATGACACTATATATAGTGTTGTAGCTCTCAAAAACGTTTTGAAATACAATTTTGGTCCTAATTACATATTAAATAGATGTACCCGTCGACGCGTCCTGAGCCAGGGTCTGTACGAAACTAAGTCGTTTTTCAATATTCCAAAATTCAGCCAAGTTATGAGCAAAAAACCAAGTTAGAAAAATTCCCTAAACCGATATTAAAAAAGAACCCCAAACTTGTTCATTTTTATAAGTTCGTTATAAGCTAAAAAATGCTTTTTCAGACATAACAATTCCCTTCCTTATTTCACACACTAAAATATCGAAAACAAGCAAAACACTGAACCCCTTACGGTATATTGTTTAAAGTATTGACTCGAGTGCTTTCTTATTTTACACAAAAAATATAGAAAACAAGCAGATTTCAACCCTTTGCAGAAAATCTGAATTTTCATCCAGTCAATAAAATAACAAAACAAGTGTTTGTGGTAACCCTTATTAAGTGAGTGCTACTTTGGATTAGCACGGTTGCAAAACCAGGAGAATTTACGAATTGTATGCTATAAACTCTATTGAGATTGCAGAGAGTATTGAAGCATAGGTACAGCGACTTTGCGTGCACAGTCAATCAGCTATCAATATCATACGTCGATATGCTATATATAATGTGGATATAACACGATACCGCACAAGTTCAATCACACAATAAAATTTCGCATTTTAGGTAGACTAACTTCGTGTGTGCCATACTCCCATGCACACCTACACAAAACGGAACCATGAGCCTTAGATTAAATTAACACCAGCAATGATTTTCCCATACCTGATATCCCCTAAGTGGGAACGCCATACCCCCGAACCCATGGGTTGCAGAGCAAAGCCAACACAGGCTATCAGTTTCCCACACCCGAGAACCCTCAACTAAAACTTTTCAGCCGCCCAGAACGTCACAACAAATTTTCAAATTTTGGATCGGAGAACCACGAGGGTGCCATACCTCAAATCCAATAACTCCAGAACCAGAGCCTTAATCGAAAAACAAAAAGAAAGGCATCGGTATTTATCACTTCACTGTGAAACAAAACCAAACAGAGAAAAAAATTCGAAGGTTAAGATAAAAATAACATTGCTTCCGTGAAGGGTACTAAAATGGGATAAAAAACCATTTTGATCTCCTACACGGGAACCAGACTTCAAATCAAAAACTATCAGGAATGTACTCGGTAAATCCACTATGCCGGTTCGAATGAGCCCAACATCATAAAAATCGGTTAAGATGGAGTTATGGCCGATCACACACATACACAAACAGACGGAATCTAAACGCTTTCACCCATGCAACACACAATTTCTGCTACGTTACACTGCGCACTGATAAAAGAAATTTTATTTATAATTGCCGATAACACAATTAAATAGGAGGTCGCCAACCGCAAATCCAACAGTTGAAAGCCAAATACCGAAAACAATATGCTTAGTTGATCATTCAGTTTTGTGTGTTTAATGGCAATGATTCAAAATGTAGTTTGGTGTCCGGGAATATTATAAAATACAATATATAATTATACTAGTAACACGTAAACGTGGGTGACGGAGGCATGGTGGTTAACAACGGCGTGAATAGTGCATACAGCTTGTGGAATTTCTAACATTTTTGGTAACAATAATAAGAGGAAGACATGAAAACGTCTAGTTATTTATACAGTAGAATGACAATACATCTATCAAGTTGTACCCATCAATGAAATTTAGTCCAAATCGGCCGAGTCATTCAAAAGTTATAACACACTTAATAATTTTTCACTCATTTTTAAGAGACTTTGCTTAATTTTAAGAGAATTTATAAAGGTAAGTAGATCACTCGTATACAGTCTTTTAGAAAACGTGAAGGTACATGTTAGGTCAAAAAATGACCGAGATAGCACGAACGGTTGTCAAGATATGATGAACTTAGGTTTCCTAAGTCATTTTTAAGAGAATTTGCTTAATTTTTAAGGAAAGAGATGAAATACGTCAATCAGCTATAAACAGCTGTTTAGAAAACGTGAAAATACATTTTATGTAAAAAAATCGCCGAAATACCACGAAAGGTTGTCGAGATGCGGTGAAAAAGCTGAAAAAATGGCAAAAATCCCTAAGTTTGAGCAACATTTGCTTAATTTTGAGTACAAAGCAATTTTCGTAGAAAAAAGTGCTCAATGAAAGGGCACTCCGCAAGAGAATATGCAACACGAAGAAAAAAAAATTTCTAAAATCGGCCCAGGCGTTCAACCTGCAGACCTGTCTGTGACAAACAAAAAAAAGTCACAGAGAAAATTGAAATTTTGCGTCTAGTATATTGATATATATAAAGTTAAATGTACGCCTCCGGCTGCGACTCGCCACCTTCGGTGGCTCGTCTTGCCTCCGTTAATTATTACTGCAACTATAATACCACGACCCAATTCAACCGATGTTAAAAAAATAACTTTGGCCTCTGGCGATCGCATAAAAATAGCCAAAGTTCCACCTACAACAAAAGAGGCAGAAATCTTGACATGAAAACTTAGTTAATTGTGAGCCCAGGCTTAGCCTTAGTTTAGAGTTAGGATGCGCAATAGTCTAAGTGAAACTTTTGGTTTAAAGGTGACATTTTGAGTAGCATCCAATGATATATATCTAGCAAGACAAAATAACATAGATTTGTGAGATTTACAACAACTACATGTGTATCGAGGTTACTTGGACAGTTTTTGTGTTGCTTTCGTAATGATCTA
This sequence comes from Trileptium ribeirensis, assembly GCA_030248225.1. Taxonomy (NCBI): domain Eukaryota; kingdom Metazoa; phylum Nematoda; class Enoplea; order Enoplida; family Thoracostomopsidae; genus Trileptium; species Trileptium ribeirensis. Next base: position 11,666 of record JASANE010005326.1, on the reverse strand, counting down.
TATTGTAATTCCATACTCTAGTACAAACAATAAGTTTGTTACTTACGTTAGGAGTTTGCGAACCCCTTTTTGCATTGTATTATCGGCATTTATAAAAAAATTTCATCTATATACAGTTCGTTGATACTCTTGATTATGCAATCGTACTTAGCCAAAGTAGCACTCACTTAATAAGGGTTGCAATAAACACTTGTTTCTGTTATTTTTTATTTTACTCAGGTCTAAACGACAAACTGGGACAGGTTTGGAATTGCGATGAATCGGCATTCTTCTATGACCCGAAGTCCAAGAAAGTTCTCGCTGAACAAGGCGAAAAAATCGGCTTCATCATCGAGGGTTCTGGGCGTGATTGTGTTATCGTCCTCGCGTGTGTGTCTGCCCGTGGTGATTGTATATCACCGTTAATCATTTTTCCAGCAAGCAAGTCCAAAGCACATGGATTGGAGACGCTGCTCTTGTCGACCCTGAAACCAGCCTCACTTGCACTGATACAAGTTGGATGACAAGGGAAAAATTTATGTGGTTTGATATATTTTGTCGAAATGGGAAAGAACGGCCGTTAACTCTAGTATTCGACGGCCCCAAAAGCCACAGTAGCGTAAATTTGATGAAAAATGCCCGCCGAAACAATGTCTGCATTCTCCGTCTGCCTCCCCACACGACCCATCTACTCCAACCACTTGATAAATGTTTCAAACCTCTGAAGACATCATGGCTCGAAACTACTAGCAGTTCGCAGAAGACGCGCCTAAGTCGAAAGGCGCCTTAGTCGAAACGCTGAATGCTGTATGGCCTAAAAGACTAACAGAGCCTAATATTGTCTCGGGTTTTAGGTCTACAGGAATCTTCCCATGTGACAGAAGCCGATTTTCAGTTGAAAAGTTAAATCCTGCCGTGCAGCAGGTCAGTCCGCCTAAACATAACGTCAACTCCACGACGCCTGGGAGCATAAGCCCGCCGCGGCCTCTAGCGGCATCTGCAATCGGCAACAGCAACCATATCTGGTTCAGCAGCTCAAATGGTCGCAACCAGTATCCAACTCTGCACTTCTCCATGCATAAGCAGCCCCGAAACACCAGCAACCAGCAGTCAGTTGTCGCCGTTCGAGACACAGCTTATGCAATCGATCTCTGCGGTGCGTAATAAACAGCGGCCAGCAGTAAAACGCCGCAAACTTAGTGGTGACGGCTCAATTTTAACACAAGATGGATGATCAAACTGCTAGAAGAAAAGGAGAAACTACAAAAAGATAAGGAGTGGAAGAGTGCGGAAAAAGCTAGCGAAATTAATACCAAAAGTAAGAAAACCCAACCGGCGCAATAAATCCCTCCAGTTTCAAGCATCAGCAGCGACGGATTTGAAGTCGAATACGAATCGGAAGAAGAATCCAACGGTGACATCGAGGGGCCACTAATGGCTGTTCACGATAACACGGAAATCGCTCAAAGAGGGCGGTTTGTACGCTGTGTATTTCGACAAAACATTCGCAATCGGTCGGTATGTAGGCCAACCTGACGCCACCACTCGACCCAAAAACCAACGCGAAGTCCTTTTCACTTTCAATTTCTTGGAATGCACACCGGGTTGCCAATGGAACTTACGGGCAAAAGAAGATATATCCGACGTCAACGGCATATGCCGCCATTGAAGTCGAAGGGACAGTGCCATATCATTTGTCTTCACTTGACAAGCAACTAAGGGAGCTCCACCATCGCGTCAAAAAAGCGGGTTGGTGGAATAATTTATCATTTATTGACTATGGGTATGACGTGGGGGCGATCGGGCGTATGCTCAGGGTAGGGGTGGGGACTGGGTCAACCATCGGGAGAAATATAACTTCGATACATCGACTCGGCATAATCAACCGGTTCCACGGCAACCAATATGGCGATTTTTTGTCAAAGCTCAGGTGAGTTAAAATGCAAAATTAACAACGTTAGTGGGGTAAAACCGGACGCAGTGTCATCAGTGTTCCAAATTGTAACCCTAACAACAGAATTCGGAATTATTGAAAATTAGCTACTAACGCGGCAGCATATATATCAATTACTGTCACTGCCTTCATGTTTATCACCAGGTTTTACTAAGTGTCCGGATTCACCCCACGACTGTCCGAATCCACCCCATGTGGGGTGAATCCGTACAGTACTGTTTTTAAATATATTTTGATGAGTGGATAACTAATCTTGGATCTTACAATGTCAATCTATCGGGCGGGCAACAACATTGAACAGGTATACCTGTATAATCCGATTAAGCCTTGTAACATTCTAGAAGACAAAAGGTTTGTAAAAAGTGTCCGGATTCACCCCACATGGGGTGGATTCGGACAGTCGTGAGGAGAATCCGGACACTTAGTAAAACCTGGTGATAAAAAGAAGGCAGTGGCAGTAATTGATATATATGCTGCCTACCTTCTTCTTTATCACCAGGTTTTACTAAGTGTCCGGATTCACCCCACGACTGTCCGAATCCACCCCATGTGAGGTGAATCCGTACAGTACTGTTTTTTTAAATATTTTGATGAGTGGATAACTAATCTTGGATGTTAAAATGTCCATCTATCCGACGGGCAACAACACTGAACAGGTATACCGGTATGATCCGATTAAGCCTTGTAACCTTCTAGAAGACAAAAGGTTTGTAAAAAGTGTCCGGATTCACCTCACCCTACTACACATGAAATTTGGCCAATTTTTTTTCTAATTGGGTAATAAGAAATCCCATATAACATGAATATCAAAATACGTAGCAAGCTGATTAATGCAGTGAAACTGATATACAAGATACAGTTACCGTGACGGAACTCCACAAACCACAGATGCTGTGCAATTGAAAAAGACGTACATAAAATTTGGTCCAATTGGAGGTGGTGTAAATTTTGTCTGGCTGTGTAATTACGCTTCTTTATTGTGTAGACATTCGTTTAATTCTCCAGCCAAAAATTATAAATCTGGACCCAGCGGTTAAGGTCTGGGTTTAAAGGAAATTTGAACTCCGTTCTGAAAAAAATACCCTGGCCCTCATGGTTCGGAACTGGGAGGAGGGTTGTGGCGGACTTTACCAGGACAGCGTGAACTGTGTCTACGCTAGTTTGAATGAGGTAGGTGGCAAAACCATGGGTCGAAATCTAAGAATTGTAAAAAAACTTAATATTTTTCTGCAAGAAATGCTAAAATTAACAAATAATATCGGGGACGGTGCAAAAACATCTCTCCTAAGGTTTAAACCAACAGTTTTTACCAATATATTGCTGAAATTCATCAAATTTTAACTTCAGAAAGAAATTTTTGTAAAAATAATTAGTTAGGTTTGTATGTTAACTGGAGATGTTTTTACAAGAGGAAAGCCAAAAAGTTTCCCAGGAGCAACTGGGAGCTCTCATTTTTGCCATGGGCTTCCTCCACCCACTTTGGAGAACAATCCACTGATAGCTAATAACTATCACAGACACACAATCTTTCTCCCAGCATTAACCGCGTTTGAAGAACCACCGCTAGCTACGCTAGCTCTATTTCAACAATTTGTAATACAAATGAAGTATGACTTACCATGGAGCATAAAATTCCACAATCCATAAGCTTTCGGTATCAATTACTTTGCTTTGAAAATTGCTGCTGGTTAATTCTATTACGTCATCACCAGGAGAATAAAGCGAAATCGCTTGAGCAATCAAGGTCGAAAGGCTAACTGAAAAATTAGACTTACAGTTAATTAAATATCACATGGACAAGTTATGATGACATTTTAGGTTTGCTCACAATAAACCCGGACGATCTATATACTAACTACGAAACTTAATGGACGATTGCGAGACTGAGTCGACGCGGACCAAATAATTAGGTAAGTAGTGAACACCGGGAAAACCACAGACAACGTTGGAATAGCAGCGCTTACATGATACGTAGTTGAAACAAGTGAAGAATGAGCAGTGATACGATTTACTATGTCCAGATATCTTGGTAAAATTGAGGATATATCATGATGTACGGATATGCCCTAACATATGTATTCTGTTCAAAGACCGCATACCGGGGTTAAACATTCACTATTACAGCTGTACTTTGTGATGTAATAGTGAATGATACAGTATTACTTGTAATACAATACATCATACTTAAGAAAAAACAAACAAACAGGTTCTTTTCAAGATATATACACTTTTACACAAATTTTTGAGATATAACTTATATTAAATCAATAACTAAGCGAAATATAGTGAAGAGTATTTAATTTGTTGAAACGGAGCGAACAAAACGATCGGAGTTTCCATGATGGTGTTAAGGGAAAATCGTGAAATTTTTTGTCTGTCGCTGTCATTAAGGACTCATTTTTGAATGCATGGATTTCGACAAATCTTTTTGTTCGATAGCAAAGCTAAAGGAAATATGCCCTTTACTTGAACCCGAACAGCGCCGACTGCATTTTCCGGGTGAAAGTCGCAAAAAAACAGGTTTTCTAAAGGTTCTTTGTCAGATCTTGCAAAAGGGTACCAGTGTTTCGTAGCCCAGATATCGCGCCATAAGCTTCGCATCGAATAATTCTGCATATACAGAAACTAATCGAGATCTATAGCTTTACTGACCACGACTTTTATGTGATACCACTATTGGGTACGAATATGGCTCATCGACCCTTTGCCAAAAAAGGTTTCACGATCGACGAACCAAATTTCCAAACCGTAGTACGCTATTTGTCTGAATACGTGTTGTTGCAGGGCATCAGGAATAGTCCACATAGGTATTTCTGAAGGCTAAAGACACAGACTTGGTTATCAAGAGTCCCCCATGCATATTTCATGGCTTTCCTTCGGTTTTCAAGGAGTTTAGACTTTGTAAAATCAGGTCATACGGATACAACGGACATGGTAGATATTTACCATACGCTCCAGCGAGGATTCTTCGTTAGGGGTCGTTCCATTCAGTACACTCAGCATTCAAATAAACTTACGCGTAATGTAACACTATGTGCAGCTATCGCACACCTCATCTTACAAGGTTTTCCAGGTGGTATCAAACTAAGAGATGGTGGATCTCCAAAAAATCTTAAATTTTGCAACTGGCTACGGAATACAAAGTTCGGATATCCCGATGTCGCAGACAATGGGATGCGAGATCACATCCGGGATACCATATCTGGATATCCATGCCCATCACAGTGGGAAAGTTGCGTCATGTAACTCCTATTGATGGATATAGCTGGCAACCGCTACTCCCGCTGGTCATCGAATACTATCTGAGAGCATCGGGGAGTGTAACCGTGACAATTCGTACAATGCAACCAATCAAGTTACACGCAATTTTTTTTGGATTTATTTACTATGCGTCCTTTAGGCTCGCTGTCATTATAATTTAGTATTCTTCAAGACATCCGAAAAACCTATTTTGCAACTCTCCGGCTGAACAAAATCACAGCTAATTATCGCTAAATTCTAACTTTCTATAATTAATTTCCGAATTGTTTAAGTCAAAGCTAAATTATTACTATGTTTCACGTAAGCACTAATTCACTTACCAAACGTTAAAGCTAACATTATCAAAAACAATGCAACGAATCCGCAATAAATGAAATACACACTTATATACTTGAAAACATATAAGAACACGTCACAGTTAATACCTAGCTAACGCAAAAACACATACGCAATAACAAAAATCTCTATATTTGGTATAAAAATATTGAATAATATAAAATAAAAAATTTTTGGTTGGATATGTCAAAATATATGATATGTTACGGGTTACTCTGCCATTAACTAAAGGTGTCTTTGCGTCATGACATGTTATGTCCACTACTTCTTACAGCGCTTACACAAATATTGGTTACATGGCGGTAATAACGTGATTCCGGTAGCTCATGAACGAAAGTTGAAACATGAACATGGTCTCGCCCACTCTATAATGCTGTAGACTGGGATATGCGTCACCTAATAATGTCAAAAAATGTGTAGGACTTTATACCCGATTCATTACAACGTATAGTTTAGAAATAGATTGATACAGATAGCCAAATGATTTAGTGTGGTGAGTTTATGGGTACGCATATCCGGATAAATACCTGAGAAAACAATTAAATACACCTTTTCTTGAGGAGAAGCGCAAAATGTGTCTGGTATTTGCTAGGGTATTGGTGTCGCTTACCTAAGGGGTTTTCCTGTTACACAATAAGCGGGTATTCAAGTGTTGGTCATATATGGGCGAGGTGCGTTGTCTAGGAAGGGTAGGGTGTGGGGAAGGTCTTCCCTAGGGGGTTAAGCAGGGTGGTGCAGGGGAAGCGGGGTGGTGCGGGGATTAAATTTTAGATATTTTTGGGACTCAAACTTGATCAAAATTTACCTTCGATTTTGCTAATTTGCTCGCATTTAATTTCACTCAATTATCTATCTACTAATTTCTTTCGTATTTTGCCCGATTTCAATACATTTTTGTCAAGCTTTCGCAAATTTTCCCGAATTTTGGCGCAGAGGGACGGGTAGCTGGGAATGCGGAGCCAGGTGGCCAGGCTACTGAGGAGGGTTTGCGACGTCTCAAGGGGAGGGGTCCGAGCTCAGGAGAATATTCTTCTATCTAGGAGCAGGTATGATTTTTAAGTCCTACGCATAAAAGTTTGCTATTTCGAACTGCAATTTGGCTATGGCCATGCGGGCTCATGCTCGCGGTAAGTTGACACGGGGGATGTCCTAGAAGAGGTCTTCGGCGCTGCCATAAGCACAATGGGTTCGGCTGCTGCGACGCCTGCACGGAAAGATGGTCCGCACTACAGCGATAACGTCTTTTATTTCCTATGAGCATGTGTGGCTATGGCTTTATCCTTAGATTCGCATATAACAGGTAGAGGGTAACTGTATGAATCTTCGACTATTCCCTCCCCTCAAGCCGCATTTATCACAAAGGCACCCACGCTCGACGGAAAGGTTTTTGAAAATTTTGGAGATTTAGACAAAATGTGCAAAACCTTGGTGAAAATTAGCACAAAGTTTTATTTTACGAAGAACTATTTACTGTACTAAAATGACGTACCTCGCATACCTATTTTTTTACGTCAGTTACCAGTTTTCATAATCTCAGGTCACTACGTAATGGTCGAAGACTATATAGCTGTCCCGGTCCAGCATTTTCACTTGGAACACAAGATTTTCACTTTTCCGTTTTCTGCGCTGAAGCCATTCCTGGGTGTGCCATTGCATACAGCTGTTGAATACGTTGCCAATGACCACAAATATGACAAGAAATTCAGTCTCGGATAACACGTTCAGAGTGACATTTATGCGTAAACCGTAGAAGGGAGAGCACTTTAACGCAAGTTTATCAGGAAAATGGGCGCATTATGTTGTCAGTTTGGTCTTAACATTTTCTGCGTGCCTTCGTCGCGCGGGTGGAGCCAAATTGACAAACATGAACAAACGAGGCAGTGGACATGGGGGTTCTGGTGTATTGTAGTTCCAAGAGTGGCAACATTAGTGTCAATGTAACAATATTGCGCAAACGCAGGGATTTGTCGCTGACGTAGCCCTTTTAATTTGACACATTTATTAGCGTGAGCATTGGCATACGATGCACTAGCCGAGTTTGTCTTGCGATTGGGCGTGCGTTGTAGTTAACACGCTTTGTGAGATTGCTTTAGGGAAATCGAGCAACCGCTCTCAGGCAATGTAGTAGATAGCGTAGGAGCTCGCATCAAAACGTTGATGGTTTAACATGCGCAGGGGCAAAAGTTTGCTCAAGACAGTACGAAGCACGCATTTAATAGTTTAAACAAGGAAAGGGTTAAACTGGTGCTAGTGAGGCTATTCTGTGTTATTTTAATAATAGATAGTCATCGAAATTCCGACGGTTCAGAATTGGCGGTTAAATAGTCCTTCAGGGTGGGTACATTAAGATATTCAGATTTGGCTTGAAGCGGATCCGGCGCTCCTCCCTATTGACACCTATATTTTAGACAGGACTAGATTACACGAAAAGAGCACCATGTATGTTCGAAATGTTGTCTGTATATTTCCGAACCCAGCATTCAGGATTAAAAACGAGTATTATTGTAGTATGCTATGTGGTGATTATGGTTCACTGTTCTTGTTAATATCTCTTTAACCAAACTTGATTTCAACATTCCTTAACAACATCTAGTATTTGTTTTCTGCTTTGCTTTTCTTTATTTCATTTATGTTTTCAAGTTCCGTCAAATAAGCTTCAAATCTTGCTTTACGTTACCACAAAGTTTGAGAACTTGACGCAATTATTTTTATAGGTTTTGCGGAACAGAGAGGCGTTATCAATGTTCGCACAAAAATATATCCGTGTGTCGCTGCGACATTTGCTATTTGCTGTTTTGTCAAGCAACTTTGTCGTCAACTTTTTTAGCAACCCCTAATATGGAGTCCTCCCGAACTCCCCTTTCCGCCGCCGACCTCTTCCCTGGAGACCTCGAACCGTCAGTATTTATGGTTTAGTCGCATTTATGTGTGTCCTTGATATAAATATTGTTACTAAAATACAGTTGAAAATTGGGGTGCTGCTGATTTATGATATTTAAATTTCTCTTGATCAGTCAAGCGAACGGGTCCTAGGCTGTTTGACACATGTGGTAACAATCAGTTTTTATAAGAAGATATTTATTAATGAGGTACTCTTTACTTCTTAATGAATTTTTCAACATCAACTGCACAGACTGTAAAAAATTGATATTATTACTGTTGGGCGTCACCTAGATAATAATAATGCCCATTAAGTTTCACATAAGCTTCTTTGACTGTTTGCCAGATCAGTATGGATATATATAAATAAACCGATAAAAAGCAAATGCTAGAGGCGCTATCAGCTTCGCGTTGTCTGGAAATTTTATTTATTCGAAGTTGCTGTAATTCAAATTAGTGAAGAGCAAACTTGACGGCGCGGTCTAGCATGCCATCTCATCCACCAATGCATAGGGTACGGTATGCAAATTGCTTTTCTTAATTCGTTCCCAGTAATGTTTGTACCAGCAAATATATACATGCAGAACTCCACCGTCTATAATTGGAAGCTGTTAGCAATAAAAGATTTTGAGTCGTAATGATGCTTCTGTAATGATTAAATATATGCTTCTGAAATGGCTTAACTCAAGAATGACGACCTCAACGAAGTTTCGTGATTAGCACACTCACATCGTACCAACATTGCGTAGATGCAGGCTGTAAACTAAACATTAGTAAATACAGCTCAATATTTCCTAAAGAGTGCAAAACCAAGTCTAACATTGGAGCATTTTGTAAATTTCAATATTTTAAGAACACATAATTGTATCCCATTTTGGCTAAAATTTTGCCAATTTTTGAAATTTGGACTATTTTTTTTATCATTTTTCAAATTTTGCCAATTCTTTTATTTTAGCCTTTCGGGAACGCTGAGTCTTCAGAGGCATGTTTTGGTTGGAAGGAGTGTGACCTCAGAGCGGTACACCTTTTCACCGCCCCAAGTAACCCTGACGGGTGGTACGCTATAACGTTAGAAAAAAAGAACAGCTTAGAGCAAAGGGTTCGGAATGCCGGAGCCCACCGCCTTAGGTTTAGGCTTAGTGTAGGATATAAGGATATATCCTACACTAAGGACCTTAGCTTAGGCTAAGACTAAGGCTTAGGCCTAGTATATGGAGAACGGCAGGGCCTGCATTTTATTTCCGCCCCATGATTACTTTGGCCTTTTCTTACGTATGCGCACCCATGAACTGCTCTACGTATAAATTTCCTAAATAATTTAAAATTATCAAAATAACTGATAACTTAACTACTTAGCTAGGTGAACCATACTGTATCATTTCTTTGGAGTGTTCAATGTCGGGGATGATATATTTTGCCAGGCTACAGGGGGTTTTCCGTGCTGCAAACCCCCCCATATACCCAAAATACCTAAAAACCCCGGGATTGTCACCAATTTCTCTATTATAACCGTCGTTCCTTTTCTCCCGTGTTTTTTGTTTTCTTTTAGTTTTCGCTTTTCCTTGTTTTGTGCTAATTTGTAGAATTAGCAATCGTTATTTTTATTAGCTAACGTACGTTAGCTCCACTTTACGTTCTTCCATTCAGTCTTGGCTCGGCATTCGTGACGATCAGTGACTGATACAACTAGATTATCAGCTACTTCCGTATTTTTCGACTACGATAGTGAGCCTAACCGAGCATTGTTATATTGTATTCGCTTTTGAGACTTTGCTTATTTATGATTTTTATACAATAGTGGATAGCTAGCTAGCTAGTGACAATTATTTTGAATCGATTCCGAAGTTAGAGCATCTTTGTACGACGGGTTTATTGATTAATGGGTGTTCTTGAATTTTCACGATTTTGTTGTGATTTTAGGTTTTCAACGAGCAAATGTTAGATATTTATTCCACATGTAAGAAGTCAAGTGTCCGCGCCTAAATTAAGTTAGAATTGCTACCAATCCAATTATAAATTCGCTCCACAACTAAGTACTTATTCAATTATTAATTTATGTTATTCCTATTATTCTTCCCAAGTAAAAACTAAGTGAGCACGAGCGTAAGTATAACCAACTATTAATCATAGATCGGGCCTAGCTAGCCGTCCGCAAGGTGGCACGGTAAAATGTAAGGACTTACTAGCGTAATTCTGAGACCCTAGGATAAGGTAAATAAATGAACGTAGGGTGTAGCCGTCCAAAAGGCTTCGTACAAACCCAAAAGGGAAAGTAATAGTCTTTAGTAGCTGTCCGGATACTGTTGGCTCTATGGAAACTAGGTAGCGTAATTCTAAGGCAAAGGCTAATGTAATCAAATAAACGTACGGCCCTAGCTGCCCGGAAGGCTTCGTACAAACCCATAAGAGAAAAACAAATTACTAGCGTATCTCTAAGGCGAAGATTAAGGTAATCAAATAAACTTACGGGTCTAGCCGTCCGGATTGCTTCGTACAAACCCACAAGGAGAAATTACTAGTTATCAGGATCCATCAATACGCCGTCCGGAAACTGTTGGCTCTAAGGAAACTACTAGAGTAAATCTAAGGAAAAGGTTAAGATACTCAAATAAACGTACGGGTCTAGTCGTCCGGAAGGTTTCGTACAAACTTCACAAGAGGAATTAATTAATACCTAACCTAACGTGATATAGAATTCAACTATTTAGAATAATGGTGAGCTTAAATCTGAGTCTGAGAAACTATATCAAAAGCCATCAATCACGCAATCAAAATCTTAAGAAGCGGATCTGAATCTAAGCGAAATCCTAACAGTGCTTTCCTGGAACAAGTGGTAAATTCGTTTACAACTGTGGTAATCTCGTTTACGACTCTATAACAAATATCGTCAATACACAACTTCCTTTACAATCACGAGTTGTGCAGGATCGACCAGACTCTCCTTGGTATGATAGCGAATGTCGTCATGAAAAAGTAAAATTACGCCGATTAGAGCGCTTATGGAGACAATCGCGCTGTCACCTTGCCAAACTGAACTATGACAATCAGAAAAAACTCTACCGCAACCTTTGCCAACATAAGCTAAATTATTACTGGAAGTCCAAAATAAATCAAGTTAATAACAACAAAAAATGGACAGTAATAAACGCAATGTTTCACCGGAAACGGCAAACAGGCATCTCTCCTGATCGTGCTGATAACTTTGCCACATTTTTCTCTAAGAAAATCGCTGATATTTGTTCTCAATTTCCTCCTT